>ML110327.1:0-67428 GCA_003697995.1 Taxidea taxus jeffersonii | reverse complement strand
AAAAAATGATAATGATATAGACACCAAAACTTGTAAGAATACACTTTTATGGCCTATAAATGTCCTTAAATTTTTAAACTTAAGTACAGGAAGTATCCCAAACCCATTTGTATACAGAAGGCAGTGCTGTTGGTATTTCAGTAGTATACCTCCAGCCATCTTGCACCTGTCATCTTGTCCCTGTGACTATTTCTAGACTAAGCCTAAATCCCTCTTGGCTGTCCCTTTCCATGACTTTATCTCTGAAAATTCCGATATCCACATTAATGACCCTTCAAATGCTCAGGAGCCTTGTTCCTTGATTTCCCAAGATTTGACAAGTATAGCCATTCACCACCAGCAGCAAATCTTTTTTATTACTCTCCTTGATATCTGTTCCATGTCAAAAATTCAAAATTTTCAATCCTAAAATGTTATTGTCTGATCTCTTATACTTCTAAGTCCCCCATACTCTTGTCTTCACTCATGGCTTTCATTGTGGCCTACTCTTCCTCTGCCCATATTATTCTCCTTGATTTTGTTTGTCTGTTGGGCTGTTTATTTTTCTGTACCTACAATGGGGTAAACCCTGGGCTAAGCACTAGAGGTAGAGAGACAAAATACAGTCTGTCTTCATGGAGCTCTTGTCCTATGGAGGAAGACAATCTACTAAACCAACAAGGGTGAGATAATGTCTGAAGGATCATGGTGGAAGTGTGTACTGGGTACTCAGAAACTTAGGTAAATAGAGAGTTTCCCAGCAAATGTGATGCTTGGGTCTCAAAATACAAGTAGAATTAGCCATATGGATGCAGAGAAAGGACGTAAAAGTTAAGGAGCAGGGTAAGTGCTGATATGGAGATCTAGGAAGGTTTAGAATGCTTCAGGAAACTTCATGTAGTTAGACATGACTTCAGCACAAAGTGCAGGTAGGAGATGCTTAGAGATAAGCATCTGAGCCTGGTAATCAGGGGTCAGATCACAGAGGTGCTTGTGTGCTTTCCAAGGGAGACATATAATCTGATTTGCTAGACCCTATCACAGTTAGAAAGGACATTCTGGCCTCAAGACTGATTGCAGGGACACCACTTGGGTGCCACTGCAAATGTCTAGGTAAGAAGTGATAAGGGTCCGAACCAAAGCAGAGACCAACTCAGTTGCTGGGTTTCCTTCCTCTTTTTCCATCCTGAACTCTATCATGAATCGTGTCAACCCTGATTTTGCTAAACTTTTTTAAAGTCTTTAAAATATACGTATCCGGGATGCCTGGGTGGCTCACTTGGTTAAGCAGCTGCCTTCGGCTCAGGTGATGATCCCAGAGTCCTAGGATCGAGTCCCGCATCAGGCTCCTTGCTCAGCGGGGAGCCTGCTTCTCCCTCTGCCTCTCTGCCTGCCTCTCTGCCTACTTGTGCTCTCTGTCTGTCAAATAAATAAATAAAATCTTTAAAAAAATTTAAAATTAAAATAAAATATATGTATTCTTTAGGTCAATAATTTTACAACTTGGAATTTAACTGAGAGAGGTCCTTAAAGACAGGTGTAAAAAATGATATATGACTATAAAAATATTTATAAATGGGCTAGTTGTCCACCAATAGAAGATTAATTAAGTATATTTTGCTACAATATTCAGTGCTATCTGAGGCAACCACTAAAATGATCATGAAACTCACTTTTAGAACCTAAACCCCAAATAGTAAGCTGAGTTAATTTGCAAGATTCTCAAACCAACTTTCTTCTCAACACCTGTTTTTTGTCTTTTTTATAAATTGATTCTCTACTCCTTTGAGATCCTCCATGTCAAGATATTGGCATTGGCCTGAAGACATCTCTTGTCATGTTAATTTTCCTACTTCAGTTTTCTTGAAAGGCTGCCTTACTTTGGGAGCCTAGCTTTAGGAGTACTAAGCCACCAATCTCCTACTAGGCTTGGGGCAAGCTGGGCCTTTTCTTCCATGTATTAATTAATTACTGTAAAGGCAAGAGCTTTAATTTCGGCTCTGCAGCCCACCATGCCAGATTTGTGGTTCTGGTCTATGACCCTAATGGAAGTATTTTCCAGTACATTTAATCAATCATTGACTTAAGGTGAAACACCAAGACTAAACTAGAGTGCTCATTCATCATTCATTCACTCATTTGACAAAATCTTATTGAAGAACATTCTGGGCATGGCACTGTAAATTGGGATGGGAAAGAATCATATAGTATTTATGGCCTGGATCCTGTTTTTGAGGAGTTTGTACTCATGTTGTAAGGGGTTCCATAAAACAACACATAATAAGAATGTCAAATGAGAGATTAGGTAGGACAAAAACAACAGCAATAGACTGAATAACAGTAAATAACATTTGTATAGAGTATTTGACCATGTACCATTTATATTTCACATACATTAGAGTGCTCTTATAAAGCAGGTGTTTTGTCACTGAATCCACACACACACACACACACACACACACACATATATATATGTATATATATGTATATATATATATATATATGAAGTGTTCAAGGGAAAAGGAAAGCACTTTGGGCTGGAGTGATCAGCCCAAAAAGCAGCATTTGAATTAGAATGTGAAGGGGGATAAGACTCAAATAGGTATATAGGAAGAAAGGCCATTCTGGTGGGCTGGAAATTGGCCTGGAGCTCCCAGGCTGTGAAGAAGAGGGGGGTGAGGGTCAGGAAGTAGGAAACTGGGAGTGATGGAACATGAGAATGTTGCAGATTGTGGAGCTCTTGAGGGCCAAGCTAAGGAATTTATAAATAAGGAAATATCACGTTAAAAGTAATAGTTTGGGGAGAATAATCTCACAATGGAAGGTAAAAAGGACAGATGTGGGGACTAGAAGTGTCATCAGGTCTATAGCATTGAGATGCTAAGCCCCTGAATTATGACATTTGTCTATTCCTGGTTAAGAAGCCATCCAAAAATTATTATTTCTCCTGGTTTGTAGGTAGGCTGGGCTCAGCTGGGCAGTTCTCTCTTGGGATTGTTCACAGAATTACTGGCACCTGTTGGCCAGGGCTTAAGTCAACTGAAGGCTTGACTAAGCTGGACATTCAAGATGGTTCACTGTCAAGGCTGCCAACTGATGCCAGCTGTCATCTAGGAACTTAGCTTGACTGGAGCACCTTCACATGGCCTCTCCACATGGCTTGTGCTTCTCCCAGAGTGGCAGCTGGACTCTTGAGAGAGCTGCAAGGCTTCTTATGACCTGGCTTCAAAAGCCCTACCATGGTGCTTCCTTTGAAATCTGCCTAGATTCAAGGAGAGGGGAATTGGACTCTATTTCTCAATGGGAAGGTTGTCCAAGAATTTGTAGGCATATTTAATTTGCCACAGTCATTGTGAAAATGGAAAATAGGCATTACCTGGAAGTAATTTGCTCATCAGATATAGGGAAGGACATACCTAGAGGGTTGGGCTAAGACCACTAAAAGATTTTCTGCCTGATTATCAGGGAGGAGAGTTCTCATATCACCTGTCCTTGCCTTAGCTCGGTGCCTACTCAATGTGTTGTTTAAGAGCGGCTTCTTTGCCTCTATGCACCTCTGTGCCCTAAGAGCAAAGATTGGAGCAGAATCATTTTTCCTTGTATTTCCAGCACCCAATTCAGATCTTGACATATAATAGGCACTCAAAAAATATTAGCCAAGTAAATGCATGGATGAGTCATTAATGGGAATAGGTTAAGGCAGGAGGAATGGCTGATTTGGAAAGGAAAGGTAATCTTTAGTGTTAAATATATTAAAATTTAGGAGACCAGGGATATTTGGAAATTGACCACCATTGCTGAAAATATGGAACTCCAGGGTTCAGAAAGGCACAAGTAATGACGCAGATTTGCTTGTACAAAACTGCTCGTGGTCAGGCTGTATGATTCTCCAAGGGACAGATGTAGAAAAAGTTTACAAAGGATAGAGACTTAGCCAACAGCTCTTATTCCAGAAACGGGAGAAAGAATACAGTCAGAGGATGATGGATTCCTTCCTTGAAAGGTGAGGCGGGCCTTATGAGCAAGATCATAATACATGTGAAAAGCCAATATTTATCACCTTTGATTTTGGAACCTTAAATTGATCCCGCTTGCCAAGTATTCATATACTTTGATCTAGGAACATTAGGAGATTTTTCCAAAGAAATCTTTCAAACAGCCTAAGAATTATGTAAGCAAAGAACTTCCTTACAGAATTACCTATAATAAAAAGTCCTATTGGGACGCCTGGGTGGCTCAGTCAGTTATACAAACTGACTCTTGGTTTTGGCTCAGGTCAAGATCTCGGGGACATGAGATCCAGCCCTACAGAGGGCTCCACACTCAACACAGAGTCTGCTTGGGATTCTTTTCCCCTCCCCCTTCCTCTGCTACTTCCACCACTCATGTGCGTTCTCTCTCTCTCTCTCTCTCCCTCTCTCAAATAAATAAATAAATAAACAATACCTTTAAAAAAAAGTCATATTCTCCCGGAGAAGTCAAGAAAGTTAAAGATCGAGGAAAAATGAATGGATGTAGAATATTGGCAAAATAAGAAGTTAAAATTTTAACTCAAATTTTTATAAAAAATATTTAGTGTGGAGCTTCTTTCTATACTATCCCATTCAAAACATTGTTAAATGTCATCTTGTTATACAGAAACTTAACATGTCTTCACTTCCATCTCTCACTTTGTCCCCCATACAATTGGGATTTCAAAATGTCAAGGTAGGGACGCCTGGGTGGCTCAGTTGGTTAAGTGGCTGCCTTCGGCTCAGGTCATGATCCCGGCATCCTGGGATCGAGTCCCACATTGGGCTCCTTGCTCAGCAGGGAGCCTGCTTCTCCCTCTGCCTCTGCCTGCCTCTCTGTCTGCCTGTGCTCGCTCTCTCTCTCTCTCTCTAACTAATAAATAAATAAAATCTTTAAAAAAAAAAAATGTCAAGGTAAAAAAGAATTCTAGATCAGTGAGTAGAGTGCCCAAATGCTTGTTCCTGCGTTTCCACCTGAGCTCCCATGGGCCATTTAGCTTTGATGGGCCTTAGTCTCTTGTCCATAAAATGACAAGAGGTGCTAGGAATTTAGGTCCTTCCCAGATTTAAAATTCTTTAATCCCATAGTTCTTAAGTCAAAAGCTTGGAGTCTCCTGTCGGTATTTATATAGTTAGGGGAAGAGAAATTTCCCCAAAATGTAGATTTGGTAGAATGAGTCTTCATAAAGTTTGGATTCAGCTCTTCGTTGTGGTGACTGTAAATGAAGGGTTGTTGATAATAAGCATTAGGTCTTATTTTGCACTAGCTAATAAAAACCACTTTTTTGGTTCTGCCACTTATTCCTCCCTCTGATACCCACTACACCTAGGCAGTCCAGGACCTTCTCCTCAACCAGTTGGCTATGAACTTAATTTTCAGGATCCTAAGGCTAGTACTCATGGAGAGTTTTGACTACCTGACCAGCATTTCTAAGCACCAAGAAAAATACCACAATGCCAAGAACGATGAAGAGAAACATACTGAATATACCCTATATATACCGAATATATAGGGTGATGAATAAGTTATAAATAATACTAAGGCATAAATATTACCAAAGAAGAGTTATTTCTCAGCCACATAAAATTTTTTAGAATATGTTAAACTATCCGACCATTTCAGTAAAACCAGGATGTTACGAAAATGTTATCCTTCAAAAAACAGAGCAGTGTCTTTGAAAATCAAGTGTTTATTACCCACATAACCTTAAAAGTCTTGAAAAGATGTGACTCAAGATGACCTCAGAAACAAATATACACATTGGGACGCCTGGGTGGCTCAGTTGGTTAAGCGGCTGCCTTTGGCTCAGGTCATGATCCCAGCGTCCTGGGATGGAGTCCCGCATCGGGCTCCTTGCTCAGCAGGAAGCCTGCTTCCTCCTCTCTCTGCCTGCCACTCTGTCTGCCTGTGCTCACTCTTTCTGACAAATAAATAAATAAATAAATAAATATTTTAAAAAAAGAAACAAATATACACAGATATATACCTAAAGGCAAAATACATGTCTGGAAAATTAAGGTATTCCAGGTACCTTAATTAGTGTAGGCAAAATGGAGTGTCATGAATCAAATTTTCCCTGGACATAATTTAATATAATATCTTAGAGGAAAAAATTGATATGTAATTGAAATTGTACTTCAGTATAATTCTGTAATGATGATGATAATTATGTTATGACAATAAGTACAGTTACAAAAGATTAGGAGACCTAGCATAGAGGCCTAGTATATTACTCCTGGAACATAGCAACGGATATTTGTATTTATGTATTTGTATTTATATGTATATAGACCAAAAAAATAGTATTAGAAAGAATAACCTACTAAGATGATTTAGGCTATGTGGCACTCAGTAAATTATACTTAGGCATATTTAGGGCAAACTAGACCTTAGACCTTAGAATGTGTCGATATTTTTGAGATACTTAGAAGAGATGTATATAATTGAAAAGATTTGACTGAATCAAAATAGCATAATTTAATAAAAATTCATCTTAAAAATAAATACAATCTAAATTAAATATATTATCCATAGAAAGTTTATAAACTGTAAAAAATTAATTACACGAATAACATAAATATTGAGCATAAGTTACAAATATGAAATGCAGTCAGTCCAAATCAAATTGTTCTCCTGATGTGCTGTGTGTCGTGCTCAGGTCTGTGTTCACTGATATTATTTCATTCAGTTCCTACAACAGTTCTTTGAATAGGAGCACGTACCCCTATTTTCAAATGAGACAACTGAGTCTTGGAGGCTTGCCTCTAACCTCATAGCTGACGTCATCACTTGGACTGGCTGTCTGCCTAGTTCCAAGGTTTGTGATCGTAACCACTGTGCCCTCAAAGTGCGTGGAACACACACCCACGAACAGAAACCATGGTGACAGGAACTTGTAACGGTGAGCTGCTTTTATTTGTTCAAGGGAGTGGATATCAAGTATAATTGAATCATCTTTCGTAAACAAATGAGTATGATCTAAAGAAAATGCCTCATTTACTACAGAATATAAGCTTCCATGGGTAGTGAAAGAAGATAAATCCTCATTCTAAAGAGTTGTGCCTGGCAATAATTTCCAGATGCAATGTATTATACCAACTGTAGTTTATATAAATGCAGGGCATTAAGAGTCCATATTTCTCATGTTTTGTTACTCAGTACTTACAGTTATAAATAGGTAGCTCTGAAAAGTACATTTAGGGGAAAATGCAGGCTGGTGATCTAGCAGCTCTTATACCTTTCAGGCAAATGCATTTTTCTAAAGGACCTGCTAAAGCTTTTTGAAGTCATCCCATCTTCTCATACTGGCACGTTATTATATGCAGTTACTTTGTAAGTCATAGGTGCTTCTTGCCTCTTCACAATCTGCATCTGGTCTGAATTATGTCTCTACTTCCCACCCTGGGACCCTGACTCCCTCTTCAAGGCAAGAGGTATGTGTGGGGAGGGAGTGAGCACAGGGAAAAGTGAGAGAAGCCCTTTGCACCAAAGACTCCTTCACATCTCCCCTTCACATCTATGAAACCTCCTCTTGAAAGAATACTATAAAGAGTACGAGAGAGGGGAGAGTAGTGTGCAGTATATGCACAGCCTCCCAAGTAGAGCAACTAGAATTTTAAAACTATCAGAAGAGCACCAACTCTTCTGCTTCCACAAATAACATGAAAAGAAGAATGAAGGACCAGAGTCATTAGATGCCCCTTTAAAAAAAACATGACTTGCATTGTCTTTGTCTCCTTTCTCCGGAGTATCCTTATGCCTTGTGACTTGATGATGATCAGTCGAAAAACACAGACAGAAGGCTTTTCAAATGGGGTGACTCATGACCAATGTCCTGCTGCTCTCAGCCTCCTTAGCATTGCAAACTAGGCTGCCTATCGCTGTGGGCTCTGATGGCAACCCAGCTCACAGGCCTGCACCTTCCAGGGTCTCCTATTTCCTCTTCCCGCCTCACTAGCAAACATGTATAGATTCCTCCCTAACACTGGGCCAAAAGTTCCTCAATTTGGGAAGACTGGAGTGAAACTTCCTTCTAATTTGGAAGCCCCAGTCCTATAGGTACAGTAGCTCCAGGCTTTGCTGCTGAGTTTCCAAGGAAACCATTGCTATTTGTGACTCTGGAGCTCAAGAAGTAATTCTTACCTGCTTTGGCAAGACTGACAGTGTCATGACAGCTTCGAGAGGCTGTCGTTTCCACAACGAGAGATTCTGTAAATCGATTATTAATGAAGCACTGCCATATTTTAAGTGACTCTGTTCCTTGAGGGAGCGTGTTTATATTTAATTATTGAAATGTGAACTGCGCAATGGCACAGTAGCACAAAAGTCAGCTATTATCCCCCCGAAATGGTTCAAAAATCAATCTTCATTCCAAAACCCATAATAAAAAAATAAAAAAATAGCAATTTATTGAGAAAAACTAAAGACATCCTGTGTCAGAAAAGCTATCATTAGTTGTGCTAAAACTAATATGTACATATTTTTAAAGAGAGATGTGCGTAATTATGCAAAAGAATTTTAAGTACTTAGTGAATGGAGGACCCACTGAATTGTCACTATCATTGGTAGTTTGACATTTGCCCTGCTTCTGCCTGTCACACCAACCGTGGAGGCAGCTGTTATTAGAGATGCGTATGAATAGTAATAAAAAAGAATCCACCCAGGGTTACCATGCTTCCATGCTCTCTTGAGTGTGATCAGCTTGTGGTAACACAGTTTTGACCTCATCTGGCCCCAAGAATTTTGCCTATAGGGCTGCTTCTGAAATTCTCTGAGTGTGGAGGGGCATTGAGTAGCAGATGAGAGAGCAGGTGACAGAACCTTCCCCACTGACAGTAGTAGCCTCAGCATTTCTGTATACAAGGGCCTGGGGCAGCCACCTCAATGGAGGATGAGTGAAGCACGTAAAGAAGCATCACATAGCATTTTATGTAAAGGTGAGAAAACACCAATTGTCTTTAGCAAAGAATGGATGAGTGCTGTTGAAGCCTATGAGAAGGCTAACTCTACTTCCCAACCCAGCCACCAGGCTGTCACACTTGGTTCTGAGGTTTTAGGAGAACGGCAGGGCCACTGGTGTCTCGTGAGTGGTGTGTGATATGATCAGATCTATGTTTCAGAAAGCAGAGCAGGAGGAGACATACCAGTGGCCCTGCCGTGTTGTCCAAGGAAGAGAGGATCATGGCTTGGACTCAGTTCTAGTGGGATCAGGAGGGCAAAGGTTACAACAATGTGCATAGCTGTCATTTACCATGAGAGGCCTTTTGAAAGCCTCATTTTATTTATTCTTCGGAATGGTACTGTGTGATAGTATAGTCATGCCCATTCTAAAGAGTCTTAGAGGGGTGCTTAGGTGGCTCAGTCTGTTAAGCATCTGCCTTGGGCTCAGGTCATGATCCCAGGGTCCTTGCTCAGCATGGAACCTGCTTCTCTCTCTGTCTGCCGCTCCTCTCCTTGCTTGTGCTCTCTCTCTCTGTCATACTGACAAATAAATAAAATCTTTAAAAGTGAAAAAAAAAAAGTTTACAAAAAGAAAGAGTCCTAGAAGTGTGAAATTAGTGACACAATTAATATAGCTAATAGGTGGGGGAGCTGCAAACTGAGGTGTGCTTTAGTTTAAAGTCGTGATGTTTCAACAGGTAAGAGGCAGATAGCACTAGATAAGTAAGCTACTGTTAGCGTGTAATGGACAGGTAATCCAGGCTCACTCTGAGGTTTCTAGCTTAGTTTATAGGTTGATGCTGCTGCTGCTGCTTAGAAACAGAGAGAAAAAAGAAAGAGTAACAGCATATTTCTAAGGACTACTGTCTTTTATTTTAAGTCAATGCGAATATGCATAGAGAAGTTAGCAGAATGTGCTAAGGGCGATTGGGAACTCCACTCTGGAGATGAAGTTTAGAGCTATCCAGAGGTTACAGGTAAAGCTGGAGGCATTGAAGATGATAAAACAAACCACAGATATTAGGGAGAATGAGAAGAGGAGAGAAGGACTGAGGATGGGATCTTGGGAAAGTCTGTACATTGGAAGCAACCAAGTGGTTTATAAGAAGTATAGCTGCCCTGGGTTTCCCCCATATCAATTGAATCAGAATATCCAAGGTGGGTCCCAGGTATAAGCAATTTATAAAGCTCCATGATGACTCTAATGTGTAACATCAGCTCAAACCATGACTTAAACAATTGGGAAGGGTGAATGCAAAGTGGCTGAGGTCTGTACACCATCAGGGGAGAGGGGCAGCTTGTCACAGCTGAAAGAAGTCTAGGAAAACAAGGTCCCAAAAGAGGCTACTTCCAGGAACAACTGGCATTATGGAAGAGGAAGGCAACTGCCTGGCTAAAAGACTAGAATGGAAGCAGGGAGCATGGCTTTCCCTTTCAAGGATTTAGATGGGAAATCAAAGTAGAGATTAAGGAATATTTGTGAATGGGAGGGAGTAGCATGGCTGGGAATGACTTCATAAGGTTTATAGGCTGTGTGGAGCAATCCAATGGAGCTGGAAAAATGAAGACAGATATAAGAGAGAAGAGACTATTGAGATATTTGAGGAGTTAAGTGTGTGGGTATTGAGAGTCAGGAGGTAACTCCTTCTCTAGTAAGATGAAAATAAGTAAGGATGGACTGAGATGGAGGGGGAAATGGAGAGAAGATAAGTTTGGAGCTCATACCTGTCTTTATTTTTGTGAAGTAGAAGGCTATTGGTTCTTCCTTCCTTTCCCATAGAAGTCCACCCAGAAGTCTCCCAGCATAGTCCAGGTTGGGCTGGGTCCTTTAGTGGAGATTTGGGGCACCTCCAGCCTCAAGGCTACGGTATTTGCAACTGTGGACAATTCGCTCAACTCAAGTTTAAAGGGATCAAGAGCTTAAAGCCAAGAAGTTTAAATAGAAATAAGGAAACTGAGGTATAGCACTGAAACAGCTTGAGAAGAGACCTGATTAAATAAGTGCTCAAAGTGAACCTGGCAAAGGGCAGCCAGGCCAGAGGAATCCAGGGTCAGGCGCCCAAAGTAACTGTTGGTGCCCACTGAGTCTATAGATCAATTTGGGGAATATTGCCATCCAGCAAGTAGCAAGTCATCCACTCCATTGAGAATTATTGAGTGTGAGTCCTTTCCCTTGTTGCTTTCAAGATTCTTTTCCTGCTTTTGGTTTTTTACAGTATGATCATGCTGTGTCTAGGTGTGGATCTTTCTGAGTCTATCATACTTGGGATTGATTGAACTTTATAAATGTGTAGATTAATGTTTTCATCAAATTTTAGAAGTTTGGACAATTATTTTTTTAAATAGTCTTTCTGCTCCCCTCGTTCTCTCCTTCCCTGGGTCTTTTGTTGTGCATATATTGGCTCATTTGATGGTATCCTACAGGTCTGTGAAGCACTGTTCATTTTTCCTCATTTTTTTTTCTTTCTAGTTCTCAAATGGGATCACCTAAATTGACCTGTCTTCAAGTTTTCTAACTCTTTCTTTTGTTTGCTCAAATATGCTATGAAGTTCCTCTAGTACATTTTCTTTTTCTTTTTTTTTTTTAAGATTTTATTTATTCATTTGACAGACAGAGATCGCAAGTAGGCAGAGAGGCAGGCAGAGAGAGAGGAGGAAGCAAGCTCCCGGCGGAGCAGAGAGCCAGATGCGGGACTCGATCCCAGGACTCTGGGATCATGACCTGAGCTGAAGGCAGAGGCTTTAACCCACTGAGCCACCCAGGCGCCCCCCTCTAGTACATTTTCATTACACTTATACTTTTCAGCTCCAGAATTGTACTTATCTCTATATCATAATTTCTATTTTTTAATTAATATTCTGTATTTTGTGAAGCATTATTCTCATGTCTTTTAGTTTTTAGGTACATTTCCTCTAGTTCATTGAACATAATTAAGACGTAAATTTAAGGCCCATTATCTAGTAAGTCCAATGTTTGGACTTCCTCAGAGATAGTCTCTATTGAAAGGGCCATTCTTTTTGTCTCTTTACATGTCACAACTTTTTTAATCAAAAATTGGGCATCTTGTGTAATATGATGTGACAACTCTGGAAATTAAATTTTTTCAATCTCCTCTGGGTTTATTGTCATTGCTATTTATCATTGTTACTACTGCTAAATGTTTTTGTTAATTTTCTGAACTAATTTGCTGAAGACTGTATTCTTTGTTATGTGAGTCTATGAAGTCTGTTTGGTTAGCTTAGAGTTCAGCTAATAGTTAGACAAAGGTTTCTTTAAATGCTTAGAATGAATATGTGTCCCAGCTTTGGCCCTGAGGTTCTATGTTAGTGTTGGGGTACACTTTAAGTATTTAGGGAGGCAGTTTACAACTCTGCCTAGGTTTCATTTCCTACTTGTGTAGACCCTAGAGCCTCAAAATGAGAGTTTAGAGTCTTCTCGATTTTTTTCTGAGCATGCACAAAGTTCTGGGCATGCTCTCAGTTCTATGTATATGCATGATCTTCTGGATTCCCAGATATATGTGACATCTTTTCAGATCTCATGTTCATCAAATTTCCCAGATTTTCCTTTTAAGTTTTTTGGCTAGCTTCTTTTTGGCTCCAACTATTATTGCTATCAAAGGCAGCTTTGATGTTAAAACATCGCCATTTGTTGCTTTCAACAAATGCCTCCAGAGAAAAGTCCTGTTTGCAGCAGATGAGCTCTGAGTCAGTTCAAATAAAGACAAGCCCTACAAGTGGAACTGCCAGGTAGGTCAAATAGTGGTGATTCTCTAGTAATGGATTTGGAGGAACTCCAACCCCATTCTGCCTACTCCTGTGGCTTGTAGGCTGCTAGTTTTCATTGTGATTGCATCTGATGGTTTTCAAAGCTACCACAGAGCTGGGAGGGGGAAATGAAAATAGCACAAGTTCAAATGCCACAAAATAACCTGTTCTTAACAAGATGTCACCATATTTTTTTCTTTAACAAATGTTCCCTGACTGAAATTAAGGCTGAAATTTGGTTTATTTCAAGTTCTGAAGAAGCTTATTTTGACAATTTTACTAGCATTCTTATTGCTTTTATGGAATAGAGGATTTTTAGAGGTCTTAAATCCATTTTTCCTGCTGGTGTCACTTTCTTATGACTTGGGCAATTTGGATAACCTCTCTAAGACACAAAACTCAAGATTAAATATTTTGGATTAAATAACCAAAAAAAATGGTTAAGAAGAGCTCATGAATAATAGTTTTATAAGTGAGCTGTTGAAATGGAGTGAAAGGTGGTGTTTATGTGGTAGAGAGTCAAAGGTCAAAGAATGTGACTGAATCCACCAACCTCAACCTTTATTCTCTTGGATGGTCCAGGGAAAAGAGTGATAAGTTGGCTTAGCCAGAACAAGCCAGACCCGTAGCTTGAGATACAGTGAAAATTCCCATTTGAGTATACAAGGATGTCAAGAGACAAAAATGCAAGCCAAGTATGCCCTGAGAAACTGCAGTTTAGAATCCTGGAAAGAACTAGTCAAAACCTTAAATTTCAAGATTCATAGAAACAGTTAGGATAAGGGTCCTAAGACTGGGATACAGAGGTAAGTAGGGACCAGTGAATGCTAGTTTAGGTCAGAAATAGGGACTAGAAGATTAGATGGGGTGGGCAGGTGACAGAAAATGGTTCCAGCATCATTCCATGGTCAGTAGGACCGGGTAGGCTGCACTGAGTTGATGAGGCCAAGGAGGTTTCAAGGCCCAGGATGAGAGAAGAGACTGTAGTATGGGCATCAGTCTTGCCTGCAGCAATGCGGAGGGATGAGACCATTGTGAAGTTGGCCAGGCCACCAGCATGATGCCAGATCACACAGAAAGGCCACAGCTAAAACTTAATGTTGGAAAGGAGCTGGAATATTAAGCCAAGGAAGAAGAGGTTACATTGGTGGAAAGTCACTCTCTGCATGGTAGGAGCAGGTGACATGGCTGACTTTCCTTTTTGCCAAAAGCCCACCGAAATCCTCTCATCATCTAACTGAACAGAGCCATGGATCAGTAAGAAAGGTAGAGAGAGGCAAAGTTGAGCACAGAACTTAAGGATAGCAAACTTCCCTTGCTGAATCCATTATAAGCATTTCCTACTTACCTACAACATATTCAGATGGTGAGTCTCTGGCTTCCTCAACTGATATTGCTCCAAGAACTTGAGTTAATTTTCAGATTAGCTAGAGAATGAAGCTGATGAGGCAAATTAGAGGCAAAAATGAACTTCACAGATAAATTTTTAATTAATTAGTGTTTGAGATCTTTGTATGACATCATTTAAGGTAATATCAATGTTTATTGAGTTCTTTGCATATGGTAGGGTGTAAGGTCGGACCTAGGGAGGGAGATAAAGACAACCCAAGGAACTGATTTGAGTGGTGAGGGAGAGAAAGAACACATAGTTAAGAGCCAGTTAAATACAAAGGGAAAAAATCCCAATAAGTGTTAAAAAGAGATAAGTAATGAACTGTTGGAAAATGTGGAAATACAAAAGAAGGAAGAAACAATTAAACTTGACATTTTCAGACATATCAGATAAAGGGCTAGTATCTAAAATCTACAAAGAGCTTAGCAAACTCAACACCCAAAGAACAAATAATCCAATCAAGAAATGGGCAGAGGACATGAACAGACATTTCTGCAAAGAAGACATCCAGATGGCCAACAGACACATGAAAAAGTGCTCCACATCACTGGGCATCAGGGAAATACAAATCAAAACCACAATGAGATACCACCTCACACCAGTCAGAATGGCTAAAATGAACAAGTCAGGAAATGACAGATGCTGGCGAGGATGTGGTGAAAGGGGAACCCTCCTACACTGTTGGTGGGAATGCAAGCTGGTGCAACCACTCTGGAAAACAGCATGGAGGTTCCTCAAAAAATGGAAAATAGAGCTACCTTATGACCCAGCAATTGCACTACTGGGTATTTATCCTAAAGATACAAACGTAGTGATCCAAAGGGGCACGTGTACCCGAATGTTTATAGCAGCAATGTCCACAATAGCCAAGTTATGGAAAGAACCTAGATGTCCATCAACAGATGAATGGATAAAGAAGAGGTGGTATATATATACGATGGAATACTATGCAGCCATCAAAAGAAATGAAATCTTACCATTTGCGACGACATGGATGGAACTAGAGCGTATTATGCTTAGCGAAATAAGTCAACTGGAGAAAGACAACTACCACATGATCTCCCTGATATGAGGAAGTGGAGATGCAACGGGGGTGGGAGTTAAGGTGGTAGGAAAAGTAAAAATGAAAGAAGATGGGATCGGGAGGGAGACAAACCAAAAGAGACTCTTAATGTCATAAAACAAACTGAGGGGGGTGGGGGGAAGAGGGGTTGGGAGAGGGTGGTGGGGTTACATTATATGTTTAAATAAAGCTTAAATAAAGTTAAAAAAAAATAAAAAATAAAAAATAAACGACATTTTCACATAAAAGGTAAAGAACAAAAGATATGGGCATTGAGAGTTTAAAAAGGAAGAATTTCGATAGGCAAGTATTCTGCTTCCATCAAAAACTAACTTCTAGGGTCACCTGGGTGGCTCAGTGGGCTAAGCCTCTGCCTTCGGCTCAGGTCATGATCTCAGGGTCCTGGGATCGAGCCCCGCATCGGGCTCTCTGCTCAGTGGGGAGTCTGCTTCCCCCTCTTTTTCTGCCTGCTTGTGATCTCTCTCTCTGTCAAATAAATAAATAAAATCTTTTTAAAAAGCTAACTTTTGGGGCACTTGGGTGGCTTAGTGGGTTAAAGCCTCTGCCTTCAGCTCAGGTCATGATCCCAGGGTCCTGGGATCAAGCCCCGCATCGGGCTCTCTGCTCGGCAGGGAGCCTGCTTCCTCCTCTCTCTCTCTGCCTACTTGTGATCTCTGTCTGTCAAATAAATAAATAAAATCTTTAAAAAAAATAAAAATAAAAAAACTTTTATAAAGTGAGAATGTTTATTATTTCTTATTTCACATATCACTCATTAACATATGTGTACAGATTTATCCTCCATATAATAATTAAAATTAAGAATGTAATACTTCCTTTAAAAAAGTAGAGCTATTGGAGTTTTTGCTTTCAAATAAGTTCCAACAATTCATGAGCACAGTAGAATTTTAAAGAACTTCCTAGCTGAAAAATAAATATTTTCCTGTTGTTTATTACAATCAAATTTCAGTTGCCCCTCCAATTTATTGGCATGTCTGTAAAATAGTGTTCTTTCTCTCTTTTAATATAACCTTTTGTTTTCCAAAATGCTCTGTAGAGACAAGCTACAAACTGGGGAAAGTATTCGCAAGCCACATAATTGACAAAGGACTCCTATCTAGAATATATAAAGAATTCTCAAGCTCAATTGGGGGGGGTACAAACAAAAAACCCAGTCCAGTTAGAAAACAGGCCAAAGATGTGAATAGATATTTCACAAAGGAGGATATACATGTGGCTAACAAGTACATGAAAATACATTTAACATCACTAGCTATTAGAGAAGCACAAATTAAGAGCTGACGTGATATCCCTACATTGTTATTAGAACGGCTAAAATAAAAAAAATAGTGACAATACCAAATGCTGGTGAGGATGTGAAGAAATTCAATCACTCATATTGCTGATGGGAATGGAAACTGCTGCACACTCTGGAAAACAATGGCAGTTTCTTAAAAATCTAAACACATACTTACCATACAACCAAACAATCACACTCCTGGGCATTTATCCCAGAGAATCTAAACTTATGTCCACATAAGAATATGTACATGGATGTTTATAGCAGCTTTATTTATAATCACCAGAACTGGAAATCATTCCAGTGTCCTTCAATGGGTGAATGACTAAACACTCTGGGATACATCCACATGATAGAACACTACTTAGCAATAAAAAGAAACAAACTATTGATATATGAAACTACTTGGATGAATCTCAAGGGAATTATACTGAGTGGGAAAAAAAATCTTAAAAGGTTACATACTGTGTTTCATTTATATAGCATTCTAAAAATAACAAAGTTAGAAATAGAGAACAGATTAGTAATGGACAGAGGTTAGGGATGGGATGGGGGGACTTGAGGAGAAAGGTAGGGGAGGGTTGGTGTGACTACAAAGGAGTAGCAAGAAGGATCTTTGCGGTGATGGAAGAATTGTGTATATATTCTGTTTGTGGTGGAGGTGACATGAATCTACAGAGACTGAACTTGCATGGAATTGCACACACAGGCATATACACTCAAATGAGTGTGTGTAAAATGGGCGAAATATGAATAAGGCCTATTGATTGTACCAATGCCATTTTTCTGGAGTTGATATTTTACCATAATTATGTAAGAGGCTCTATAAGATGTAACTTTGAGGGACCTGGGGGACCTGGGAGACCAGTGCAGGGGAGCTCTCTGGAATATTTTTTAAAATATTTTATCTATTTATTTGACAGAGAGAGAGAGAGATCACAAGCAGACAGAGAGAGAGAGGGGAGGAAACAGGCTCCCCGCTGAGCAGAGAGCCCGAAGCGGGGCTCAATCCCAGGACCCTGGGATCATGACCTGAGCCGAAGGCAGAGGCTTAACCAGCTGAGCCACCCAGGTGCCCCTGGACTATTTTTGGAACTTCCTGTGCATCTACAATTATTTCAATATAGAGAGTAAAAAATATCGAGACCAATGATTATGCCTTTCTGTCTTCAGGCCCCCTGGGGGAGATGAAGGTATAAGGCAGGTATAATGCCACATGAGCACTTTGCTTTTTGTCATATCCTATTGCTTAAAACATGTCATGAATTGCTCAGTTGACAAAAGGGCTAAAATCAAGATCTCATCGCAGGTTGTGTGAGGCCAATAGGAAGGCTGACTTTTCAACTGTTGTCTAACTTGAAAACATTAATTTAAAAAGAAAAAGGTTTTCCACATACTCTATTTATGGAAGTATTTATTTTAAGATAAACTGTTTAAAGTGGTGGTAGGTGCATGGGTGTTTACTTGTGCTGCTTGTGCTGCTCATCCCTTGTGCTGCTCATTATTAACATTTTAAAACCCAACAGCCATGATGACTGAAAGGCACTGGACCAGGGGCTGGATTCTCAAACCTGCAAGTTCCAAAACCCATCCTGAGAGGTTCTGGTCTGAAGTCCACCAAATCTGGAATTGAAAAAGTATTCTGAGTGGATTCTGATAAGCATCCAAATTTGGAGATTCCTAGAGGAGGGAACACTAAAGTCCTTGTAGACAGAAGAAAACAAGATGTCTTTGAACCCATGCATAAGAATTTATTTTTGACTTAAGAGTTCATCATTAAGAAACTCATGGTTCTCATGAGATGGTGTTTGTGTGACCTGTCCCGTCTTATTTTATTTTCCTCCCCTGGTGTCACATGTGTCTCAGCCGTGACTTCTTACCTCATTTCCACCAGCGCACTTCCTGCTCCTTAGGAACCCATGTGCTGGCATCTTTCTCTGTGGTTCTTTTCTTACTCTTACTGCAGGGTGTGGACTTCTGGGTGTCTCTTTGTAATTCATTAGTTTACATTGCAAGCACTCAACAGTTGTGTTTTTATGACCTAATTTGTATCTGTCTTCGGGGAGAGAATATATTGTAATTAAAGGGTCTACACTAATTCTGCAGGTTACTCTCGCAGGGGATGGTTTGAATCTTTTCAAATAATGGTTGCTTATTGTAAAGAACTGGATTTGGAGCTCCTGGTTGTTTGATTTGGAACATGGTGGTTTGGATAATGACCTCACAGGCAGTGGGAAAAGGCGATGACCTGGAATCCCTGTTATTGGAGGATGGGACAATGACTCAGAGGCTCTTATATTTTTTTAAATAGTTTTTATATTTCACCTTTTACATTTCATCACATATTCTTTCTACCTTTTTCTTGGGAGCTCCCTATTCTTTCTCCTTTTGCTCCACAAGTCTGATATTTATCCCATTTGGGCTTTCAGATGCCTGCCAACTAAATCTTAGTAAGGTCTCAACTGAAGATGATGTCTAATAATGTTAAGAACATGACTCCATCCAGGGATATCTGCATGTTAAAGGGATGCTGCTGTGGTCTACTGCTGGGTTGGAGAATGTCGCCTTTGATTGCCACCTCCCCACCCTAACCCCCACCTCCTTTCCCATTTGTGCTCTGCTACTGGTATCTTAAAAGGTCAAGGGTGCTTTGAGCTGCAGCAGCCTCTAGGAAGTGACCTCTAACAACCTTACATTTATCCCTCTGATAAAAGTGAATAAATTTACCTTCTGTCCTGCTCAGTCAGTAGAGCATGTGACTCTTGTTCTCAGGATGGTGAGTTTGAGCCCCACAATGGGTGTAGAGTTTACTTTTTTAAAAAGTGAATAAATTTATAAAGAGATATTTTCTCAGAAATGTTGAGAATGACTGAACTCTCAAAATGGGATAAAGATATATATATATATATATACACATATATGTATATATATGTATATATATGTGTATATATATACATATATATGTATATATATGTGTGTATATACACACACACACACACACACACACACATTTTCTATACTGTTAACAAAACTGCAACTTTATTCAAGAAGCCACAAAAGCTATTTGGTGGAATTACCTGTATCAGTGCTAAGAATTTAATAGAAACTCCTCAACAGTATGAATAAGGGAATAGCCTTGGTTCTAGGTCTGCCCAGAATATTCTTTTATCCCTTTTTCCAAATCTATGCTAATCCTTTTCTGTGTGACCCATGCCATTTTTGTCCCATTACAGTCTATGTTGGGATGTTATTTTCTGATATCTGAACTTTTATCCTCAAGTTAAAAAAAACACAACTCTGTGCCAAGTATTTCCCATATATGGTCTCTTTTACCGTTAAATAAACCAAATGAGGTTGTTTTATACATTTATATTTTCATACATCCTGTAGGTGCTGAGGTATGGAACATCTAATAGTTCACTCCATGTAACAGTAATTGAGCTAGAATTCCAGCCCAATTCCATGTTACATTAAAAAAAAAATGTTCTATGTTACATAAAAAACTGTCTAAAGTAGACTGTTTGCATATATTAAGAATGTATGTTTTAAATAAAAAATAATGAATATAATATATATGCCTAATAATAAGTTGAACATTGTAAAACCGTCATTCAGCCTAGCTGCTGAACACTGAAGGATGCTGTTAAAAGAGTTTGCGTTCTTAAACCATTTCTCTAGGACGCCTTCTTTTATGAATGTGTTCAGTATTCTCTTTAAGAGAACTTTTTAATCAATTTTCAGAGTTCTGCTTGGGCCTGTAGCTCTGTCTTTCTCTCTCCCTTGCTCTGAATTTGCATGTTTCCGAGTTTGCATGTTTTGTCTCTCTGTGCTCCATCTCTGATTCAGGACAGCCATTGGGCAGTAACTTAATGATTGAATTCTGAAAAGAAATGCTCCACTGGGCTGAAGCATTAATTCCGTGATGCTACTTTGACATACTAGGAACTGCTCCCCTACAGGCTAGTGTCACATCCCCTCAGTTACCACCTTATCAACTACTCCCTCACAGATATCACGGAATTCCCCTCTTGCACTCATAACCCTGGATTTTGCCATCCTCAGTGTCCTTGGAAATTTGCTTGTTTTGGCTTGTTTGGCATGCCCAGTCATCAGTGGTCCATAGACATTCAATGTTTCTACCTGCTGTTCTTAGATGTTTCCTTCAACTCCAGCCATCGGGATCCAAGGCAGCAAGCTTGTTAAGTGATTAAACTCATTTTCTTCATTTGCTGTGGCGCCAGATTTCTAGCTTCTTTATAAAAACTAGCTCAGTCATGTGGCAGGTTCAGCTAGAGATTCCAGACGCAGATCATTTTCTCCACCATAAATTAGCTCAGTCTTACTCAGAGTTTGAACCGTAAAGTTGGCAGAAAACAGTTTTGTTTTTTTTTTTTTTGTAACTTGCCCTATTACTGTGGCCTGTAAAATGAAAGGATAAAAAAGAAAAAAGCCCAGTGATTTTTATTCCTCATACATAGTCAGACAATATAGCTTTTTTTCATAAATTGAAAATTTGCATAGCGCTGAAGAAATTTTTCTATGAGCTTTTTTTCTACGTCAATCTTCAAAGTACCAGGCCAGATTTCCAGAAGAGACTCTGTGTGGAACATTTTAATGTTTTTAGTTTTTCTGAATCTTTTCATCTTCAGGTACTCGTTTTCCTCATTTTAACGGCCAATTCTCTTTGTAATGATTGAGAGTCTATATATTAAGAAAAGACCTGGCACTAAATGTATGCATTTAGAGAAAAATGGCCAATTCATAAGTAGGAGGATAATTCGGTATTTGTGAAGTGCCAGCTTTATCTATTAATATGAGAGTTCTATAATGATCACTGAACTGTTCTTTGAAATCTTGGAAAATGGCAGAAGAGGGGGTCTTACTAAATTGCACAGCTAAGGTTCAAGAGTGGAAAAAGTGTTTTGTGTAAGTGATTGTTTAGACAACATATCCCTCTGCATTGACAGAAGTACTGGAATTATGAGTCTTCACTTTCAAACTGAGTATCCTGTTTAAATCTGAAACTACCACACCCTGACTAGTTATGCTATCGAGTCCCCCATGCAGCAGGCATTCATTTACTGAATGAATGAAGTTGTGTGATCAGATGGGAAATGGTTTGAAAGGAAAACAGAGAGACAGGCTAAACTTTTAGGAAGTGATTTTACATCCTGTGTGTTCAAAGAAATCGGACTATGTAGAGAAAGTGCTGTTAATGCCTTCCCATTTGTTCTGGTTGCCATTGCTGCATAATCAAACACCCTAAAACATAGTGGCTAAAAACAACAATTCATCATTTAATTTGCTCGCAAATCTGTGACTGGGGTGAGGACAGCTTCTCTTTGCTATGCATGGTTTAACGTCAGTGGCTCTCCTGGGGGCTGGAGGATCTATTTTCAAGTAACCTCCTTCACAAGCCTGGCAAGTCTGTGCTGGCCTTTGGTACCTGGCCTCACCCTGCAGACTTCCCTGTGGGCTGCTTGGTCTTCCTCACAACATGATGGCTAGGCTGTAAGAAACATAAAGCAGAAGTTGTCAGTTTCCTAAAGTACACAACATCATTTCTTCTGAATCCTACTGGTTGAGAAGTAGTATGAAAGCCTGAATCAAGGCAAAGGGACATAGACTCCACGTCTAGAAGGAAGGAATGTCAAAGAACCTGCAGACTTGTCTGGAAACTGCCATAGCATTGCATTAAAATGAAACCCAAGCCCCTCCTCTCAGCTCCAAGGTCTTACAGGTTGGTAACCATTTTCAATGAAAACCAGGTCATAAAAATTTGGTAAATAGAACAGTCTCTACTCAGCTCTGCTGTGGTGGTGAGAAGACCCTAGGTGATATGTAAACAAATGGGCATGTCTGTATTCCAACCAAATTGCATTGATCAAAACATGTGGCAAGCCAGATTTAGCCCATGGGCCATTGTTTGCTGCCTTCTGCCATCTATAACTCTTGCTTCCCCTTGCTTTTCCATTCCCCCACCCTAACCCCATCCTGCTTACTAAACTCCAGTCACACAGCTTCCTCTTAGCCCCTCCAAGACAAAAAACTTATTTTCCTTTGTGGCCTGTGCATACCTTATTCCTGATAAAATTTGCCATGGCCTTTCTCAGCAAATTCTTCATTAATCGTGTCTTATAGACCTCCTCTGGCTATTCTTCATAATTCCCTATTTCCTTAGAAGCACCTCATATCTTATAATTAATATGTATATGTCTTTTCTTCAGCATCCTACCAAAACTTGGACATCTACTGAGGTAGTTAAATTGATCAGCCACTGGTGTTAAATTGATCAGCGTGGCTGACAAAGCTCCTGTCCTTACATGGCAAGCATTCTTTATAGAGAGACAGACAGTAAACAAGGAGGCGAGTAAATAAGAAAACATCAGATAGTACTTAGGGCCGTCAAGAAAATAAACCAGGACAATGAGAGACAGGTGAGGGAAGTTCTCATTGAAGAGGGGACATTTGAGCTGAACACTAAACTATCTGGAGAGAGCAGGGCAAAGACTTGGAAAGATCTTTTCAGGCAAGGTGTGTGGGGTGGGGGTGGGTGGGGGGAGCATGGCGTTACCTGAGCAGCAGAGAGAAACCGATGTGGCTGGAGCAAATTGAAGGGAAGGATGCTAAGAGGGAAGAGCAGGAAGGAAGGGGCCAGATGTTGCAGGATATCACAGGCCAGAATAAGATGTCTGGGTTTTATTCTACATAAGTACCTGCATTCAGTGTCAACAAGCCCTCACGGAGCATGTGTGCTATGCTGAGCCCTGCGTTAAGTCCCCAGATATAACAGTGAGCACATTGTGTCTCCCCTTAGACTGCATGCTTCATGGGGGCAGAGGCTCTTTCCCGTTTCTCGTCTCAGGGGTCCTGGCATTTAAGTGCTCCTGACATTTAAGATGCACTCGGGAAATATTTGTTGAATAAATTCAGGCATAAAAATGCATGAATGAGAAAATTTTTTTTAACTTTTTGGTATTATAAAGGTGTCCTCAAGCTCAGAATTATGGGAACCCTGAGGTAAATCTTCACAAATTCCTTATCACTAAAATACAACTTTTTTTCAGAGCTGAGGTGGAAAAAAATGATGTGAAGGAAGCAGTATAATTTTTTTTTAGAGTAAATAGTTATTCAAGTTGGACAAAGCCTAGTGGGAGATTTTCCTGGGTCTTGAGACAAGAGCCCTAGCTCTGAACAAGTCACACCCCCAATTTCTATGTATTTCTTGAATAACATATTATTTTCCTGCTTTGAGCCATGGACACCAGGGACAAGGCAGCTGTAAGACGTTTTAGTGAACATAATACACTGTCACTATAAAACGTGTTTGCTGTTATAAAACATTGTTTCTCACTTCATTTCACATAATCATAACCCATTAGGCATCTCTGTCTTTGACCTTCAATAAATATCTGAGGACACAAAGAAAGCTACACATGATATAATGGATTTCTCCACTTCCAATTTGTTAGAGGAAAAAACTTCCCTTAGGTTCTTTGATTCTCATTTCCATTTCTTTCTTTCTAGTGTGGTTACCCTTTTCAAGTACACACTATTTTTATATCTACATTTTAATTCTGTCAGGTTCAACGTAAATGATTATGCAAATGTGGTATTTGTAACTAGCCAAACTACCCGCATTTCATGGAACTTTTCCTTTTCTCTGTGTGTGGTATAGGCAGATCATTCCACAGACATTTTCAGGCTTCTTTAAAACAAAAGCCAACTCACTCTCATTCCCAAACGCATGATCTTTTCCTTTTGAATTTACTCCTTTTTCTGCAAATGAAAGTTCAGTTTTGTTCTCTCTAATGTTATGGTTTCTATTAACATGTGTTTTACAGGCTTGATCAGTAGTTTTTGACTGCGGAGGACTTTGCCCCGCAGGAGACATTGGCAATGTCTGGAGACATTTTTGGTTATCACAACATGGGAGGACAGGAAAGAGGATATTAGTATCTACTGAGCAGAGGCCAGAGATCCTGCTCAACATTCTATAACGCACAGAACAGCCATCCAAAACAAAGAATGATCTGGCCCCAAAGGTCGGTAGTGCCAAGTTCGAGAAACCCTAAGGGCGATTAAGATCTTGCCTCCATCTTTTGGAACAGACGGATGCTTGCAATTGTTTATAAGCTTTAGAAGCACTCAGTAATTAAAATCAGTCTTCGGGTTTCCATGCAGTGATGAGCAAATCAGCTCAAAGATCAGCAGGGCTTGGCTCTCTCAACCTTCTACCGTGTATGGAAGTCGGATACCTGTCCTAGAGCTTATGAGAAGCAGCCTAAATGGTAGGGCTCTGTACCCTTCACATCCTGGGCCATGAGTGGGGTCATGGTCAGGTGAGTGAGGTTCTCATCGCTTCCTCAGTAGATGATTAACTATGAGAAAGGTCTCTGCATGAACTCAAAATTTCAGCTGTCTCTCAGAGCTAGTTGTCTTTGCTCAGGAAACATCTCTTTTGATTCAAGCCACCAGAAACTGATTATGCTTAACCCACATATGCTCTGCAGATCAAGCCTTCCCAGGTATATAAAAGCCATGAAATTTCATAAGTACTGTAAAGTGCTAAAAATTTGGATGGCAAATACACAAACACTGCCATCAATATCCTCAGGCTTGGGGCTGCTATTAACATCAGGCAGACATACTATGACTTTATTTCCTAAACTACATAGATAGTGCTTAAATGTATGGATTTATTATCACATTTGGCATATTTTATTTATAGCATAAGAAAGGTGAAACATTCTGCAGCATTGCATGTTAAGATTAGGATTTATTGTCCAGGAATCCTTGAACAATTTTATCAAAAGCCCATTTCTAGGTGGTGTTTTTCTGTAATAAATCATACGGCAAGAATCTATCAGTGGACACCAGGAAGAGATAAATGAGTGTAGAGGAAAGAGGGTCATCACAGATTTTTTTTCTGTATCATGACCTGTCATTGGCAGAAATCCATTTATTATGGTTCACGGATGATTTTTTTACCTACTTGCTGTGTTTTCTGTTTGGGGTGTTAGCTTAGATAAAATGAAAACCTGGCAAAACATAAGCTATCAAAATCCATGAAGACAGACATAACTTACAGAGCATGAGACACAAAGAATATCAAATTTTTTTCTCCTCCCATGTACCTGCAACTTTTATGGAGGAGGGGGAGATATCCTTTTTAAATGTAAATATTTTAATATTTAATGTGACTGCTCTACTCAGGTAGGTAATGTCTGCTCCACTCAGGTGGGCCGTACAATTAATGCAAGATCAGATTCTGCTGCAGACTAAAATTTTGCCCCAGAATATTCTTTTAGTAGAAAAGCAGTATCTAATAGTTGTTGAGTAGTTGTCAAGCACCCCTGAGTTTTCTGTCCTTTTCTTATTTTAATTTTACAAACCCTATGTTACTGAATCTGTCATCAGGACTCTGATTTGGAACAAGACCAGGTACATGAAGAACTACATGCTAAATGCTAGGCTAAATACAAGAATAATCTTTGTGAGGTTGTCACCATCACTACAATTGGATTTAGGTTTGATTGAAAGAATTCAATAAAATCTAGTATTTCAGGCTTTTTTTTTTTTTTTACAAATTTACTTTTATGCTGCCTTTCCCCGCTCCAGTTGTCTAGGCTAAGAGAAAACTTGCAAAATGTTTTTCCACCTTCTTAAAATGAAACATGAGTGAGTATACAGTGAATGACTGCTGTATTTCCACAAGCATACATACACCAGGTCTGTTTTATTAGAAGGGAGGCTGGGGGCCTCTGTTGCCTACACGATGAAGGGCCTGTCAACTTGATGACACCCTACAGGGTCACTCTTTCTCCGCCTCCCTCTACAAGCATCCAGAGCCCCCCAAAGGACACTAGCTTGAAGCAGAATGTAAATGAGCAAGAGAATAATGGGTTGATGATAGCTTTCCTAATGTGACCCAGACCAGGTCCCAGGCCTTCTGTTAAGGAATCCAGAGCAGTTGAGATTGCCATCTGACTTCCTCAGTCCCAGGCAGGTGAGGACAAGCCCCGCATCTCGGGGCACATAAAGCTGCACTCCAACCCTGAACTCACGGCCAGAAGCCAACACAGAACAGAAGTGACGGCTTCTTCCCTCTACTTTCTCCAATGCAGTCTACCTCTCTGAGACATTTGATTGTGAGAAATTGGATACAAACTTCTAGTCGCAGTTAAAGTATCAGGGGCTAGATGAGGCAAGTAAGGTATTTGCGTAGGATGCAAAATTTAAGAGGTGTGGGGATGCCCAAATCCCAGTCATCAAAATGATCTTTGAAGAATTAAAATTACTGAAAAAAAAATGCCAGAAATACAATATCAATATTTTACTTAAGTTTTTTAAAGATTTTATGTTAAATAATTTCTATATTTGAGGTGAGGCTCAATCTCACATCCAGAGAACAAGAGTCTCATGCTCTATCAACTGAGCCAGCCTGGTGCCCCACAATATCAATATTTTAAATAAAGACAAGATCCATATTATTGCTTTTCTTGTGCTACAGTGTGGCTCAGCATGGCATGGCACAGTGTCCACTGACATAAGTGGAAGGAGGAGTTAAAGAAATGGTTCCACTTTGACAAGCTGGATATCTTATGGAACATGAATTTTTTTTTTTAATCACATGATGTCAATCACATGCTAAGAAGGGTAGGGTAGGGAGCAGCACAGAGAAGCTTATGGAGGGAGTCAACTCACCTACAATTCACTGGCTATACAGACTTGGGCAAGTCACTTGATTTCTCTTGTGCCAGTCTGATCCATAAAAGGATGTTGGAGAAAAACAAAGGTTTTGTGTTGTTTCTGGAAGCTACCATATCAATGAAAGATATCTACATGAGAGTAAGTGACTTGAATCTAAGCACCAGAGAGGCCCTGAAATGGACTCCGAGGGCCAGCAATAAATTCTCTTCCACTCCTGTCAAGATTATAGCTACCTTAAGGATCCATAAAAGTCTTCCAAGTTTATCAGTTCTATGCCTTAATAAACATTAGGGTGGTTTTGGTTCTTAAAATATGCGGTGATATCAGGTGGCTTGTTCTTTTCCAGCTCCACAGTCTCTTGGGGGTAGGAGGGAGGGCGGAGGGGGGAGTCCAGGTAGAACTGAAACTGGGGAGAGTGGTCAGAGACACTAGTCATTACCAGTCAGTGTTTGAAGTGAAGCCCATAAAAAAAGGAAGATTCATGAAGACAGCAGTTTTACATCACATAATCTCAGACTTCTCTCCTTGGCTGTGTCAATCACATTTTACCCTGATATTAGTAATTAGAAATGAGGAATTTCATTTAAATCCCTTTCCCAATAATGATTCCATATTTTCCTTCAGCATATTAAGGTACTTCATTTATAGAATCTTAGACACTCATTCTTCTTTAAATGTTAGCCTCTACTTCAAAAGACAGAATGTGCCCAGTTTTTTGGCATCTATGGGATATTTTTTGAGAGGAGTACCTAATTATAAATGATCAACAGTAGAAAGCAGAAGATTTTATTGTTTTTTGAGATTGCAGTGAGCTAAGAAAACTTGGAACATGATACCAAATAATCACACTTAAGCCATCTGTTGTGCTGACCTCACAGAAGAAAGGCTCAGTGTGTGAGTGCGAGCACGCATGCGTGTGTGTGTGTGTGTGTGTGTGTGTGTGTATGAGAGGTCACATCTGTGTGCAAAAATAGAACTTACTTTTCCCTTCTTCCCTATGTTCCCATAACTGTGTCCACTGCTGTCCTTTGGTTTTGAGCCCTGGTCCCTGTCTTCTGTCTTCTCAGCCTTGTTATCAGCCCAGGCATATCTGAAGCCTTTACAAGCTCAGTCTGAAAACAGTTAATCATCCATGGAGCTGGTAATCCATGTGGTGTTTGATTGTAGGGCAATGGGAAGAATTTAAATACTTTAACATCTAAAATAACTTAGTTCAATTGTTGTAAAGAGAGTAACTGCTAGAAACAGAGAAGACTGACTGGACTCTTAACCCATTGCAGGGTGTAAATTAAAACCTGTCTTTGGCTATTTTAACTTAGTCCAGACATTTTATATAATCATTGTCTCAATAGAGCAGAAAAATAAAAGGAGCTTGCTTCCTTTGCCACATTTTTTTTTCTTACCATCTCTTTTATATGGGGGAGTGGAGAGAGGGAAGGGTGGGAGGGAGAGAGACAGCTTGAGAGAGAGGGAGGGAGAAAGATGCATTTCATTTTTTTATTAGTTTGGAGAATTAACCTGAAAAGAAATGTAAGTTACATGGCTGCTTAAAGCATCCCTCAGGTTAATTTATTCAGAAAATCTCCAGTTAGCAATAAAACATTATGAATCAAGAGGCACAAAAAAGTTCCCTTTGTTACTAAAGAAATGAAGTTGTGTCTTGGAAGGTGGCAATAGCAAAAGGAACATTCTTTAAAAATGATGGCTTGACCATTCTGACCTATGAATTGTTTTAAGATAAACAAAATTACAAACTGAAGAGATATTCACACATCTAGTTATATTTTTCGTTGCTTTGCTGCCTTTTTGGGCTGATGTTTAAAGGATTAGAATAAAGCTTACCTTCTGTGTGTTTTTGAAACTCCCCACTGATCAGCCTCCAAGAAAAATGCCCTGCTGTATCATATTTCCAACACTTAAAGATCTAATTGGGATATTGTTCTGTACATGCTGTTAGACACTGTAGTGACAAGAAGAGTCTTAGCCCACATTGGCTGGGAGCCAATACATACCTTCCCCTGAACAAAGTGCAGGGTAATTAAAGCTCAACTACGGAGAGAACACCGCAGACCAGACCTTACCCAGAAGTAGCCATCAGCATCAAGCATGCTCCATGGTACCCGTCAGGAGCTCCTTGTACATTCCCTTTTTTTTTCAAATAGAGGCATTTTCCTTCTTTTACATTCTGCGGTATTTTCTTCTTTTATTCCACGCCCCCCTCCCCTTATTGGCTATTTTGTGAGAAGCTGTAAATTTAAAAAAAAAAATTAAACTAATATGTCCCTCAATCATTGATGCAAAATTACCTGAAGAACACCCTGGGGAGATCAGAGGTATGATTTCATAAAATGTAAAGGAAACAAGATGTTTAGAAGCTTCATTTCAATTACAAATGCAGAACTAAGAACTAAATAAAATGCAGGGGGTATTTTTCCATCAGTCACAATTCCTATTCAAATGGCCTTTTTAAATGTGCATGGGCCTTTCACGCAGAGCCACTCAAATGCCCTTGCCTAGCAGGTTCTGCAAGTAAATCAGGAAGACGTTGGGGTTGTGTAAGCCTGCAACCCGACCCCAGGTAAGCTCAGCTACCTTTCTGGCAGAACCATTTAAAAAATAGGTTTTCCATTCATTTTTTTTTAAAACCACAGTTTTGAGTGAATCGTCAAGCACTGGGAACCTCTGAATAGTGAGTACCCACAGTGAAACCTAAAGGATTTACACTGGAACTTCCCAACACCACTAAAGGGAACAATGCTTATAAATCCCTTTCGCAGTGATGGGGAAATGGGATCCTTAGAAAGCTCCTTCCCTATTCAATGAAACCTGCCAATTTTTTACTCTTAAAATACGATTCCATCCATAGGCAACTTCAGAATACTTTCTCCACATTTCTTTTGCTCATGTGTAAATCAAGTGCTGTTCAGCAGATACCACAAATAAATCATCCATATTTTATTCCTTCTTTTTTTATAGAAGTCATTTTGCAAGATCAATTTCTGATTCTGTAGAACTCCCTGGACCAGGGTAGACTCCGGCTGGCGGGCTTTTTTATTTTGGTTTGCTTTTCCTTAAGTGACCCTCGGGAAGCGTGATGATAGTCTAAGTGCGGCATACAATCGTGTGGCAAGGTCAAATGGAGAGCTATAACGGACAGGCATCTATTTATTTATACACATTGCTATGCTATGCTGAGTTAGCCTCAGCACATTCAAGTTTTTAAATCATATAACTTGCTTTCAAATCAACTTCCTCAAGACAGCTGAAGGATTCGAGTCAATAGATACCCTAATGTTTTTTTTTTTAATTAAATCTCTTTATAGGTCACTTAATGATTGTTAGGATGCTTAATGCGGCCCCCAGGTGGAAGACTGTCTGCAAAGCATAAAGAATGAGCTGCTTTCCTTCTGCCACAGCCTGTGCTGATTTACAACCACTTTGTGTTTGATGTTGGACAGGATAATTTCATCAGTCTCCAACCCTTGTGATCACGTCCCAAAATGACTCGTCAGGTGAAGCCCCGGCGGAAGATTGCTTGTCACCTGTAGGAAGTAGCTGTCTGCTCTGAGTACTCTTTCCTCATAAATGTAATCATCTGTTAGTTATTCATTGAGCTATACTTCATGGGCTCGATGGAGTGGCGAGGGCAAGGGACCAACTGCTCACGGGGAAAATGCGTAGAAACAGCACTCTGGTGCCGGTTGCGTTTTTCTTCAGTCTCTCAGCTCTTTCATCACATTCTTTGGAGGAAGCACACATCTGTGGGTTTGTTGTTGAAGGTTACCATGGAAAACAGCCATCTCAGTACACTCAAGAATTTTGTTTTAATTTTTAAAATTTTTACAAGTGTGGAAACGGATTCAGAGATGATAATTTGCCGAATGTCAGACAGTTTGTCCGGTTTGCCTGATTTTCAACTCTGTTCCTAACCAATCTGCAGTATTCCAGAATGAATCAGTATTTCAGTGAGGTGACACACTGCTGCTCTTACACTTTTAAGCCTAATCAGGGATGAAATAATTTACATATTTAGGCATCATATTTAATTTCATCCAGTTCCTAAGTAGCGACTTCATTCATTCATTTTTTCATCCAACACATGTTCAGCTTCTACTATGTGCCTTGCTTGGGGGATATGAGGGTAAACAAGATAGGAATGCCTGCTGTCCCTGTGGGGCTCACCTCAGGGACAGGCATACTATAAATTACTGTAGTGCCCATATTATTATGGCCTGTGAAGTCAAGGGCAATGGGTATCTTTAGTAAGAGTGGCTGGAGAAAGCCTACAGAGGGCAAGACACTTGGGCTAGGCCATAGATGACATCCGTGTCTTGAAAGTGAATAGATTTTGCCACCCCAAATATGTTTCTTTGGCATATTGTTGATCTGGGGCTGATTATTTTTAAAAAAACAGCAGACACAGGAAAACTTCTAAAAACTGAGAAGTTAGCCTTTTGTAAGACATTTGCATGTATAAAGGAAATCTCCATTTGTCCCCCTGCTGTATTAGGAAGAAGGGGAGGACTCAATTTCTAGAATCACTTATCAGTGAAGAACTCAACAGTTATACCTGCATCACAACCTTACCCTTGTTTACTGTGTTTTTCCTGGTAACCTCCCAGAACTCACTCCCCACCTCCAATCTTCTTTTTGTCTTTAGCTGATGATGTATTTAAGGTGACGGCTTCACACATTTTTGGGAGTTACTCAGTTTTCCTGGGTCTCTTTCATGGATACAAGAGGTATATGTGTTATTAAACTTATATTTATTTTTCCTCCTGCTAATCTTAACGTCAACTTAATTATATGGCCAGCCAAAGAAATAGAAGGGAAGAAGGGAAAACCTTTGAGCCCTACAGTTTTAGTGACCCAGATGGAACCTTCACTGGCTGAACACTGCTCACTCAGACACGGCTACAGCTGAGAGATCATGGGATCCCTTATGAGAGCGAGGAGATGAGGATTCTTGCTATGTTAGTCTCTGCCTCTGAGGTCTGTTGGAAGCAAGAGTTGTGAGGGTCCTTTCTTCTTCTAAATTTAGGTTAGCAGGAGGAAATATTTGTGTGAACTCGTTCCTTGGGTGTAGCAACTCTGGTAAGGATTTATAGTCTTGTTTTCCTTTGGACCCTTTCTCCTCAGAGGTGGTCATTTTTTTCTTTAATCTCTGTCTTTTGTGTTCGTTGTCATAAAGAGGAAAACCATAGTCTGAAGAGGTTTTCCTTTTGTCTTGTTCTCTGAACTAAGAGCTTGGCTTTGCGGCCAGTGAGAACATTCTCTCTGGTGTCTGCCATTCAGAAGGTACACAGACCACTGTGCATCTTGATGGCCAGTCCAGCAGACTGGGGTTCCAAGACATGAAGTCACATGCAGCCTTCTCTTTGTCCGTCTGTGCCAGCTCTCAGGGGATTTGGTCATAAATGATCCTAGTCCATAGGAGGCCTTTGTCATCTCAGTCTTGGTTGTCTTGTTAGTGCTGGAAAAACCCCATTGCTGTAGTGCCTGCCTGGTGTCACAGGTAGTTGGATCTACGAATAGAGTTGTCTCACGTTCCTGTGAGAAATCAGAGACACTGTTTTCACTTCACAGCTCTTATCATCTACAACAATGAAGGACTTCGCTTTCTTAGGCTGACTCTGCAAGTACAATTTCCAGAGCTTGTGTGGGCTGCATCTTTTATACTCTCTTATGGGTATCCTCTCGCATCCTGGGTTAATCCATGAAGAGGTGAATGAGATTAATAGACCCTACTCATTGATGGCTAGAATGGGAAAACTTCTATATTTGCTGGCATTGTTTTTAGAGAGCGCTCATCAAAACAATTAATCTATTGGTACCTTTGGAAAGAACAAGTTAAAGTGAACACAAAGAGATATAATGGCGAGCCTTAGGAACTCCTTTAACAAGATAAAGGACCTAAAATTCAAGCAAAAGTTAATGTCCACATCCAATGTAAATCCCTCTTCTCAAAATCAGGCCCCATCTACCTGTTTTAGCCTCCCTTTTCCCACAAGATTTGCAGAGAGCACTCTGGCTTGCCAGGTCTGAGGTAGATAGGTTATTCATGTAACACTAAAAGCCACAAAGTGGGGCACCTGGGTGGCTCAGCTGGTTGAGTATCTGCCTTGGGTTCAGGTCATGGTCCTGGAGTCCCAGGATTGAGACCCACATTGGGAGTCCCTAGCTTGGCAGGTAGTTTGCTTCTCACTCTCCCACTCACCCTGCTCATGCTCTCTCTCTCTCTTTCTCAAATAAATAAATAAAATCTTTAAAAATAAATAAATAAATAAATAAAAACCAGGATGTCAATTTAACAGAAGCACCCAAGAGGAACATTAGGGCTCGCATTGCTGTTCCTTACAGTTCCTCCTGATTTCCAGGGCTCTGTTATGAGCCCTTCATAAATTTGCCAGCCTAAAAGAAAATGGATGTGACAGACAGTTCATAATTGCTTACTACTTAGTTTTCACTGTTATGAGACTCTGCCAGATTCAGGCCTTCCTATGAAATAACTTCTGTAGATGTATCCTGAACTTCCACCACAAAGAATTTGGATCCCCTGGACAGCAGCAGATCTTCTAAATTATAAAGCCTTTTAGTTGGAAATCTCCTTGACAGAAAGAAGCAAGTTTAATTGGAAAGGCCAAAGAAGTCCTTTGATATACAGGCAACAATCCAGTTCTTTGGGGGATTAGAAACAACTGTCTTTGCCTTACAAATCTGTATAGAATCAGAAATGTAGTTCTGGAAGTGATTCAAAGCTCAGCTCAGCTTATCAATCCCCAAACCTGCTCTGTTCACCTCAGAATGCTTGGAGATATTGTAAAAGATCAGGACATTGGAAACAGAATTGCTTTCACTTAAGAAAAGGAACAATTTTGGGACGCCTGGGTGGCTCAGTTGGTTAAGCGGCTGCCTTCGGCTCAGGTCATGATCCCAGCATCCTGGGATTGAGTCCCACATCGGGCTCCTTGCTCAGCAGTGAGCCTTATTCTCCCTCTGCCTCTGCCTGCCACTCTGTCTGCCTGTGCTCTATCCTGCGCTCTCTCTCTGTCTGACAAATAAATTAAAAAAAAAAAAAGGAACAATTTTAGTTGTAATTATTTTACATCTCTTATAAGAGGCAAAGATACCCCAAGACTCCTTGGTAAAAACTTGGATGCTTTTTCTGTGCCTTTGTGATGTAGATTTTCTACCTTATCTTCTCTAGGACCAAAAATCATTCTTTGAAATGTGAACTTTAGAGAAATGATTCTCATAAGAAGAAAAAAAGGAAGTCAGAGATATTTGGATATTGGGTTAATGAAATATTTTAAATGTCTTCCCCACAAATACTAGCAGAGAAAGCTTTAGACTTTATCTAAGCAGGTAATATTAATTTATTCCATTTGCCAAATACAAAGTTTGGATCCAACCATGTTTTATAAACCAGTAAATTTTGTATTCTCATGCCCATCTCATGGCTAAAATTTAAAAATGAAGCTGTAAGATCTATTGCTGTCTGTAGGTTTATGTATTTGTGGATATTTATATCTCATTAAATTATTTATATAAATTATATATATATATTGTATATATAACATATAAACATATATAAATAAATATAGATATTACAGATATGGAGTATTTTTCTACCTCCAAATAGTATTGCCAAAATTAATTGGTAAAGAGCTCTACTTAACTGGCTTAAAGTTAAGTGTTTATAAATTAACTATTCCTGAAGTACTCAGAAAAGTAACAGAAAATAATCCAAATGCTTTTCAGGTTCATGCTATCTGAAAAATTATTTGGTATTAAAGCTTGTTTAGGTTTGTTGATTTAGTTAAAATAGACATGTCATCAGAGTTATCAGCATTAAATATAATACTTTCAGCTACTTAGACTAGGGAAGACCAAATAAGTTCCTGTTGTCTCTTGCCAAGTTTGACAGCAAGAGAAAGAGCTGGTGTGCTAGCTGACTGTGTCTCATATCTCATGAAATGTTCATGAGTAGTCTCAACATCATTGTTGGGGGCAATGATTTAGGTCGATGTAAGCAGGATAAGAGTTCTTAGGTGAACTTCTTTGCAATAATTGTATTTTATCACATGTGTATTTAAAAATAACTTCCCAAAATCTTTTTGGTAACTTGAAACTTCAGTATTTGCTCAGTTAAATTAAATGGTAAAAATCTTTGAGTATCTGGATAATTTCCAAATAAGATAAAATAATGAAATATGAATGACATAAGTTTATCAACTTTTGGCTTTCTTCTTACAGAGAAATTAAAGATATTTGGGTCTGTTGGTAAACATACTTCAAATGACATTGAAAAATTACACTATGGGGAAGCATATCCTTCTAGAACCATGAAATGCCCTTCATAAATTTGCCAGCCTAAAAGAAAATGGGTGTGACAGATAGTTCATAATTGCTTACTACTTAGTTTTCACTGGAAATTCAAGTATCCAAGGGTTAAGAATTCTAGTACATGTGGCTAAAAGTACCTGGAATAATGAGGGAAGTAAGTGTGTGCAAGTAGGATTTGTTTTTGACTAGGAAAAGATATGAGAGTATGAAAATGCATTTTTGTTAAGGGAAAAGAAAGTAAGTTTATCTCAAAGTGAAAGTGGTGATCACAAAATGGTCAAGGAGAAACTAAAGGACAAATTGAATAGAACTTTGGAAGAGAGGGAGAGCGAATTTTATTTTGTATAATTAAGCTGGCTGACATTGAATTGCTAATATGAGGATTTTAAAAATAAACTTTAATAGTAATGGTGTACTTCAGTAAAACTAAAAGTTAATTTCCTTTGATTAGCTGAACAGATAAAGTTTTCTTAGACTATTGGTCTGCCCCGATAAGAGACTGAAAGGTTTTTCTTTACCTTTTAAATCTCCCTATCTTCCTATCCTATCTCCCTACAAAGCAAAGATTATGTGTTTTATCAAAGCTCTTTCCTGTGTTTATTATCAGTAGGTCTTGGATTACTTGGGAAAACTAAGTCATAATATTAAAACAGTTAAGTTTTGCTAACACCTGTGTAACCTCCTGTATTTTCCTTCAAAATCTTTTATTGTCACTTTAGTTAAATGGGTAATTAAGTATTGTTTCACAATGATCTGTGATCCTATTTAGTCCTGTTCAAACTTCTTGATATTTTTGTCAGAATTCCCATGGATGGTCACAGGACCTAGGGCTGTACCCAAAGATCACAGAGTTTGCTCTGGATCACTCTCTTTGTCTTGAGGGTCTGAGTGGTAGGTAGGACAAAGGTAGAAGAGGCTTGAGGCAGTGGCTATGCTTAAAGTTAGAATCATTGGGGAACTGAAGCTAGATCTCAAACAGCCAGGTGAGTTGTCTTCTGGTTGATTCACAGTGCTAAGAAGCATTCCAGGTCTAGGCACAGTCCCAGGGGCAGATCTGAAATAGCTCCAAAATGTACTAGGAATCTTATTGTGATGAAGATTAGATCATGGCCTGGGAACACGGAAACTTCCAGAGCCCTTATCTATTCCAGTGCTTAAAATGAACTTTGCCAGTGTGCGCAGGTTGATCCTTGTACCCTGCCAAACTGGACCAGAATATTCTTTCCATTCATAGTTTTGCATTAATGGAATTTCTGGAGCACAAATTTGCTCCCTAGATCAGCAAATACATCTTTGTATCTGCCCCCTGCTCTTCGTTGGCATTTCACTCAAAGTCTTACCAAAAAAAGAAGAAGGAGAAGGAGAAGAAGAAGAAGAAGGCCATGAAGAAGAAAGAGAAAAGTAGCTGCTCCTAATGAGTGAGACATTCTGATATTCTCTGGGGAGAAGGAAGACCTTCTTCTTATAAAACAAAATAACCAAGTCAATAAACGATTGTTACACACCTCCTATGTTCTAAAGGCATAGTGTACTAAAGGTATGGTGTCATAAAAGCATGAGGAAAGAGTCACTGGAGACATGGCATGGAATTACCTCTAGATGCTACAGAGTATGGAACTTACTAGAACTTTTCCTCCATATAAACCCAAGTATGCCTCTGTGATTTGATGTGTTCACTTTGTAGTATGAGAACACAAAGTAAATTACTTTTAATTATTGGGCTCTGAGACATTGAAAATTGGTACTTCTGTCAGTAAAGACAGCAATGAAATGGGGAAGAATGGCACAAGGGTAAATAATTTTCACTTATTTATGTTCATTAGAAATTGCCGAGTAGATTCACTTTTTACTCAAAAAATAAAAGTGTTCCCAAGCTGGGAGGTGTCATGTTCAGCTAAGAGAAAAAAAATTTTATGATCAAATTAAAACATGCAATGCTGGGAAGAAGGTTTATTATAGATGTTGTGATGAGTGACTCTCAACTGTAATGTTCCTGGTAGGCACCAGGGTAAGGAGGAAACCCTTTTATTAATGTTGTATCTCTTTAACAAAGCCATATCAAATGAAGATAGGAAGAAAAAATAATGTCTGTAGCAATGCAACACCTTTTGTGGCATCACTGCCATTGGCCATAAGCACAAAGTAGAAGACTGGCGTCAGTGATCATCTAAATGCAGCCCTGCGAGGCATACCTTTGGCACAAGCCAAATCATGTACTCCAAAATTGCCTTCTGTAGTTGTGAAACAGGTAACCTAACTGCTCCAGTTCCATTTGGAGAGAGCATGACTCCCCTGAAGCATGGCAAGTGTCCCAACCTTCCCTAGAGGAAGATGGGATGGTCCACTGGGAAACGGTCTTCTAGGAAACAGGTCTGCTGGCCACTAGTAACTGCAGGTATGAAGCTCTGCAAGACAGAGGGAAGATAGTCTTTGCAAAATAAACCAAATGTCAAGAGTTCATGGGAAATCACACTTGAAAAATAAAACCATGATCCTAATGCAGGAGGCAATGTAGGGCCTTCTTTACTCTAACAAAGCTCTATTGTTTTCTCATGATTTTGCTTTATGGGGTTTAAATTAAAGGGAAGCCACTCTCTGGCGAAGCAAATCTTTGTTTTAAAGCATTTAAGTAGCACCTATATTGGTGAACTCCCTTGAGGGCCAGTGCTTGTTCTGAGATGCATTTTTTTTAATTGGAAGTATTTCAAATCATTATCATGAAAAAGCAACCACAAGGTGAAAAGTAAACTACCACAATACCATAGGACTTTACTTAAACACTGTTTCCTCAAACATCTAGTGTATATAATGAATTCATTTCTCTTTTAAGCACCTAGAACTTACTAGACATGTACCATCCTTGGGACAAGAAAGAAAATGGTCATTCAAATTCTCTTACAGCATCCTAGTTGGCCCAGTTATTCTACTGATTCTGGGGTAGAGAAACACAAGGTAAAAAGTTGACTTCTTTGGGAGTCGGCACTTCCAAACTTATTTCATTAAGTTTACCACATAATTATAATTGAAGAAAATATAGGGTTCATCTTTTAACCCGTTATTAGAAAATCCTTCACTTTAAAAGCTGTTATTAAAAAAAGGAAAAGCAGCCTTTCAGCAAAAACTAAGTTGGAAAGCATTATAACATATAGAACAGACAGAGCCCTTTTTGATTTACTGTGTTATAGGAAAGATAAATGAGACTTTTAATCTTTTATTTTTATTTTTTTGAGATTTTTAATCACTTAAGCAATACTTCTCTCTCTTCATCTCTATTTCCAATTTCATGGAATTTCAGGAGGACATCAATATTAATATTATGAGAGACCTGAGCCACTATTTCAGCAATGTGTGGCCTCTTTATCTTTTTCCTCTTTGCATTTTAATTTTATAATGAAATGTGTATTGTATGCAAAAAGTAATTTCATCAATTTTTTAAATGCTTAAAAACATAAGGTCATTAGAAGTAGCCTATCCAAAAGTATACACACATTTTGGAGTAAGATTTAGTTCAAGTGAGAGTGATAAGCACCAAGCTCCTGTAAGCATAAGATGTAGGAGCAAAGAGCAAAGTCTCAAGAAAAGTCTCATTAAAGAGATAAAAATTAAACTAGGATCTGATTGATTAGGCATCAGCCAAGAGGACTAAGTGACAAAATGTCCAGGGCAAAGGGTATAGCCTGTGCCAGAGCCTGGAGGTTAGACTTAGCAGTTTGTTGGAAGATTTGACTTGAAGCTATAGAGCGCCAAGAGAACGGCAAAGAAAAGACTGGAGTGATTAATGGTTCAGAATGTGGACTTTATCTCAAGGGCAACTATTAAAAGGTTTTGAGCTTGGGAATGGTGAGATCAGATTTGCATCTATTAAGATCAATTTCATAGCTGCTCAGGGGATGAATTGTTGTAGGGTATTTGGATACCCAGTTAGAGAAAAGATGTAAGACATTTGATCTTAAGGATAGATTAATGTGAAAGAAACATCAAAAATTTTTGGTGGGGTCCAGATTCTCCCTGGTTGTACATATCATACTTGGGAGTTGTATGATATCTACTGGGAGAGAATATGTTGAAAGGTTTAAAGCCTAGAGAAATATGATGGCTATATCATTACTGTTTTCAATCATTCTGGTGACTTTTTTTTTGGCCAATTACCTATTACAACTAAGAAACCACCTCATAGTTGGTAGTTTGTGTGTTTGTTTTAAAGATTTTATTTATTTATTTGACAGAGAGAGAAACAGCGAGAGAGGGAACACAAGTAGGGGGAGTGAGAGACGGAGAAACAGGCTTCCTGCTGAGCAGGGAGCCGGATGTGGGACTTGATCCCAGGACCCTCAGATTATGACCTGAGCTGAAGTCAGATGCTCAACCGAGTGAGCTACCCAGGCACCTCTCATAGTAATAGTTTAAAGTTACGAGCTTTCATTGTGCTCACAGTCTGTTGGTCAGGAGTTTGAACAGGGCTCACTTGGGAGATTCTACTACCTTATGTAGCATCAACAGGTTCACTTGGTAATATTCAGTCGGTGGCTAGTCTGGTCTGGAGGGACCCAAAAGGCTTCACTAACATGTTTGATGTCTTTGCCAGGCTGGCTGAAAGGCTGCATTAAACTGGGCCACTCTCCCTTTCCACATGTTTGAGAACATCTCCACATGGACTCTATTTGTGTGTTTTGACTTCCTTACATTGTGGTTCATTTTGGGCTTTCTGTTTTGACCATTTCAGTTCCAACTGACACATTTCCTTTAAAAATTTTGTGGAATTTTTGTATATCAAATTATATTCCATTCCACAAAGCCCTTTAAGATAGGTCCTTCTCTTCCTTAGGATCTCTGAGAGCTGCTACAGGACAATGCCTCTGATATTCTTGAAAGTCTTTTGTTTAATCAAGAGAGCCTTGAATACACATTCTTAAGATTTTTGGAAAACTTTTTGTCTAGTTGAAAGTATCCATAAGTCTCATCCTTCTGAGATCTTAACAAAGGTTTATCCTTGACTTCAACTGTACCCTGAAACGTTTTACCATCCTACATTCGATCCTTGCCCCAAGGCCATTTCTTACTTGGGGAATCTTCTGTTGTCTTGACAGCCTATCCTAGGTTTTTACATTTCTTTTAAATTTTGCTCAAAAACTGAACATTCTCTTGACTATAGTTTTTATCTTATATTTCATAATAGGAAGATTCACTTCAGTTTTAAGGACACATACAGGGTCATATTGAAGGTATGGGAAAAGATATTCCATGCAAGAAGAAAATAAAAGTGAGCAAGATAGCAAAATTACATCAGACAAAATAGACTTTAACTCAAACGTTTAGAAGAGAAAAGCAGGGTTGTTAATATAATGATAAAGAGATCAACCCATCCATAAGATATAACAATCATAAATATATATACACCCAACATCAGAGCAAATAAACATATTAAGCAAATACTAGCAGATCTGAAGGGAGAACTAGACAACAATATGCTAATAGAAGGGAACTTCAATACTCCATTTTCAACGATGGATACATCATCCATATAGAATATCAATAAGCAAACTTTGGACTTGAACTATATATATATATATATATATATATATTTTGACACAGAGAGAAATCACAAGTAGGCAGAGAAGCAGGCAGAGAGAGAGGGGGAAGCAGGCTCCCTGCTGAGCAGAGAGCCCGATGCGGGGCTCGATCCCAGGACCCCGGGATCATGACCTGAGCCGAAGGCAGAGGCTTAACCCACTGAGCCACCCAGGTGCCCCTTGAACTATATTTTAGACCAGATGGACATAACATATACACAAAACATCCTATCCACTAGCACCAGAAAATACATTCTCTCAAATGTACATAGAACATTCTCCAGAATAGATCATATGACAGGCCAAAAAATAAGTCACAACAATTTTAAAAATAATAAAATTTACCAAGAATTAAAGATACCAAGCTTCTTTTCTGACCACAGTTCTCCAAAAATAGAAATTAGTAACATGGGGAAAAATAGAAAATTAACAAATCTGGGAAAAACTAAACAACACATTTTTGAATAACCAATAGGTCAAAGAAGAAATAAAACAAAAAATCTTGAAACAAATGAAAATGGAAACACAATATACCAAAATTTATGGTGTGCAGAAAAAGTAGGTCTAAGAAATAATTTTAAAGAGTTTAATGCCTACATTAGGATAAAAGAAAGACTGCAAATAAGCAACCTTACTTTATACCTCAAGGAACCAAAAAAGAGACAAACAACCCCACAGTTAACAGAAGGAAGGAAATAACAAAGATCAGAGCAGAAATAAGTGAAATAGAGATCAGAAAAATAATAGAAAAAATCAAAGAAACTAAGCTGTTTTTTTTAAGATAAAAATTGATAAACTCTTAGCTATGCTAAGAACAAAGAGAAGACTCAGATAAATAAAATCAGAAATGAAAGAGACATTATAATTAATACTATCGAAGTACAAAGGATCAGTAGAGACTACCGTGAACAATTATACAAGTTGGATAACCTAGAAATAGTAATTTCCTAGAAACATACAACTTACCAAGACTGAATCTTGAAGAAACAGAAAATCAGAACAGACCAATAATGAGCAAAGGGATTGACTCAGTAATCAGTAACCTCCCAATGAAGAAAAATCCAGGTCCAGATGGTTCCCTGATAAACTCTACCACATATTTAAAGAATTAAACCAGGGGTGCCTGGGTGGCTCAGTGGGTTAAAGCCTCTGCCTTCAGCTCAGGTCATGATCCCAGGGTCCTGGGATCAAGCCCCGCATCGGGCTCTCTGCTCAGCAGGAAGCCTGCTTACCTTTCTCTCTCTCTGCCTGCCTCTCTGCCTACTTGTGATCTCTGTCAAATAAATAAATAAAATCTAAAAAAAAAAAAATTAAAAAAAAATAAAGAATTAAACCAATATTTCTCAAACTCTTCCAAAAAAATTGAAGAGCAGGGAATATTCCCAAATTCACTTTCTGAGGCCAACATTATCCCAATAACAGAGCCTAATAAGGATACTACAAAGAGAAAACTATAAGCCAATATCCCTGATGAAAACAGATATAAGAACTCTCAAAAAAATTAGCAAACCAAACTCAATAGCACATTAAAAAGATTATCAAGTGGGATATATTCTTGGATGCAAGGGTGGTTCAACATATGCAAATCAGTAAATGTGATATATCACATGAACAGACTGAAAACAGAAATCTATTGAGATGTCAAGAGATGAAGGAAAGCATTTGATAAAATATAATATCCTTTCATGTTAGAAAATCTCAATAAATTAAGTACAGGAAGAATGTAGCTCACCATAGCAAAGTCCACATATGACAAACCCACAGCTAACATCACACTCAATAATGAAAGGTTGATAGCTTTTCCTCTAAGATCGAGAACAAAACAAGGGTACCTACTCTTGCCACTCTTATTCAACAAGTACTGGATGTCCTAGCCAGAGTGATTAGGCAAGAAAAAGAAACAAAAGCTATCCAAATTGAAATAGAAGAAGTAAAATTGTCTCTGTTTGCAGATGACGTGACCATGTATATGACCATGTATAGAGAAAATTTTAAGACTCCATCAAAAAACTGTTAGAACTATTATTGTTAATAAATTCAGTAAAATTGTGGTATATAAAATCAATATACAGAAATCTGTTACATTCCTAAGCACTAACAGCGAACTATCTTGAAAAGCAAGAGAATAATCCTATTTATAATATCATCAAAAACAATACAATACTTAGCAATAAATTTAACCAAGGAAGTGAAAAACCTGTACACTGAAAACTATTTAACATTGATGAAAGAAACTGAAGACACAAATAAATGGAAGATATCCCACTTCCATGAATCAGAAGAATTATTAATATTTTTTTTGAAATTCTAGTGGCATTTTTCACAGAAATAGAGAATACAGTCCTGAAATTCATATGGAATCACAAAAGAACCTGAATAGTCGAAGCAGTCCTGAGAAAGAAGAAAGCCAAAGGCTTCATACTTTCTGATTTCAAACTATATTACAAAGTTATAGTCATCAAAAACAATATGCTGCTGGCATAAAAATAAACACCTAGACAGAAGAGAATTGAGAACCCAGAAATAAACCCACACATACATGGTCAATTAATATTTCACAAAGGAGCCAAGAACACTCAACAGGGAAAGGATAATCCCTTCAATAAATGGTCTTGGGGAACTGGGTGATCCCATGCAGAAGAATGATATTGGACCCTTATCTTAAGCCACTCACAAAAAATAACTTGAAATGCAGCAAAGATTTAAAAATAAAGGGCGCCTGTGTGGCTCAGTGGGTTAAAGCCTCTGCCTTCCGCTCAGGTCACGATCCCAGCGGGGAGCCTGCTTCCTCTTGTCTCTGCCTGCCTCTCTGCCTACTTGTAATCTCTGTCTGTCAAATAAATAAAATCTTTAAATAAATAAATAAATAATAAAATAAAAATAAGACCTGAAACTATAGAACTCCTGAAAAAGACATAGGGAAAGTGCTCCTTGACATTCTTCCTGGCCACATTTTGGATATGACACCAAAAGCACTAAAAGCCAAAATAAACAGTGAGACCACATCAAACTAAAAATCTTTTGCACTGGGGCACCTGGGTAGCTCAGTCATTAAATGTCTGCCTTTGGCCCAAGTCATGATCCTAGGGTCCTGGGATTGAGCCCCGTATCAGGCTCCCTGCTCAGTGGCCTCTGTGGCCTCTGCCTCTGCTGCTCCCCCTGCTTGTGCTTGCTTGATCTCTCTCTCGCTTGCTCGCTATCTCTCTCTGTCAAATAAATAAACAAAATTTTTTTTTTTTTTAATCTGCACAGCGAAGGAAAGCATCAACAAAATGAAAGGACAGCCTGCAGAATGGGAGAAAATATTGGCAAGCTATCTTTTTTTTTTTTTAAAGATTTTATTTATTTGGCAGAGAGAAACACAGCAAGAGAGGGAACACAAACAGGGGGAGTAGGAGAGGGAGAAGCAGGCTTCCCGCTGAGCAGGGAGCCCAATGCAGGGCTTGATCCCAGGACCCTGGGATGATGACCTGAGCCGAAGCAGACACTTAATGACTGAGCCACCCAGGCACCCCTTGGCAAGCTATCTAATAAGATGTTGATATCTAAAACGTGTCAGGAACACATACAACTCAGTAACAAAAACCAAAAATTCCAATTAAAAAATAAACGGGGGGCCAGAATAGACATTTTTCCAAAGAGAACATACAGATGGACAACAGATACATAAAAAGAAGCTCAGGGACACCTGGGTGGCTCAGTTGGTTAAGCGGCTGCCTTCAGCTCAGGTCATGATCCCAGCGTCCTGGGATCGAGTCCCACATTGGGCTCCTTGCTCGACAGGGAGCCCGCTTCTCCCTCTGCCTCTGCCTGCCTCTCTGTCTGCCTGTGCTTGCTCTCACTCGCTCTCTCTGACAAATTAAAAAAAAAAAAAATCTTAAAAAAAAAAAAAGAAGCTCAACATCATTAATCATCTGGGAAATGCACAATGAGCTATCACCTCACACCTGTTAAAATGACTATTTCCAGAAAGGCAAGAGATAACAAGTGTTGGTGAAGACATCAGGAAAAAGAACCCTTGTGTATTATTGGTGGAAATGTATATTGGTCAGTACACAGCTTCCTCAAAAAAATTCAAAATAAAGCAGCCATTAATCTAGCAATACAACTTGTGGGTATATATCCACAAGAATTGAAATCAAGACCTCAAATAGATACTTGCACTCATATGTTCATTATAGCATTACTCACAATAGCCAAAATATGGAAACAATCTAACCGTCCATCTGTGGATGAATGGAAGAAGATATCTCACACACACACTGAATATTCTTCAGCCATGAGAAAGAAGGAAATCCTGCCACTTGTGATAACATGGATGGAACTTAAGGCATTATGCTAAGTGAAATAATTCAGACAGAGAAAGACAAACACTCTATGATATCACTTATATGTGGAATCTAAAAATGCCAAACTCATAGAAACAGTAGAAGGCTGATTTCCAGGGGCTAGAGGGTGGAGAAAAGGGGGAAATGTTGGTCAAAGGCTACAGACTTTTAATTATAAGATGAATAGCTTCTGTTGACCTAAGGTCCAGCATGGTAAGCATAGTTACCACGTATTACACACATGAAAGCTGCCAAGAGTGTGGATCTCACCACGGAGTAGAAAGGGTAATTATGTGAGGTGGTGGAGGTGTTAACTAATCCCACTATGGTAATCATTTCACAATAAAGAAGTGGGTCAAATCACGAGGTTGTACACCTTCATCTTATATGATGTTATATGTCAAGTATATTTCAATAAAGCTGGAAAGAAATTAAAAGTAAAAGTATGATTGTGATGATTTTAAAAAGTGGACATTTTAACATTTTAACCTGAAAAAACTTTCTTTTGAAAACTGAAAGCAAACCAGTCCAAGGGGCTCCACCTGCTCTTTCGGAAGCAGTAGGACATTCCGGGGCCACATTCTCTGGCAAGGCCACATCTGTTGGCCTCTAAGGTGTGATTGCTATTCTGACCGCACCTGCTGAAGTATGCCTGAAAAAGACAGATTTCCATATGAAATTCCTTTTTGTTTGCCCAGGCAGTTGTGCATACAATGTATTTGCAGTGGATCCATCATTTAAAGGTGCACCTTTGGATCTTATCATCCCCCATCTTCCCACATGTTACGATTGCTCTATCTAATTAATCTTACTACCCTGTGTGGGCTTCTGTGTCACCTCAAATCCTTTTAGAAAGGAGTCAGCATACAAATCAATAAACAAATAAAATAGAAATAATTTTGGGCATACCTTTATTATGCTGTTTAGAAACAAAAGGTATTAAGATGGAGAATCATATTCTTGTCTATTTTCTTTCATTCAGATTCACTGCTGTTAAAAAACAATAATCTGAGAACCAAAACAGGTAGCATCGTATTGTTAGAGTTACTGTAGGAAATGTAGGGCGTTTTTAGTTGGTGAGCATGCATCGTGCCAATCCAGTTTCGTCTGGGACAGTTTGGAATTTGACTCCCACGTTTAGGTGGTCGCCAGGGGGCAGGTATGTTCAAAAACAAAGAGCAGGAAAATCACGCTATTGACTTTTACAACTGGCTTCAAAGGAGAAGCCACGAAGCGCTCCTTCCTTCAGGAAAGAGGGTTAGAGGACCTGGATTCCAGCCGAGTTTCTGCCATTAGGTGGCCGAGTGCCCCTCAACAAGGCACACGTTCCTCGCACTAACTCCTTTCCTTCCCGCAGCCCATCCTGCGAAGGTGACGGTGGCTTCTGTTCCTCTCCTCGAGCTCTCTGCAGTCAGCATCTCTTTCGCCGCATTTCCCATGCGGGTTACAGCGGTTTGCTCACGCGTCTTCTCCCTGCAAGTCGGCTTCTCGTGAGTGTGCCTGTTTTCACTCAACTCGGTGTCCCCGGGACAGTAGCTGCACTTTGTTGGTCTTCAAGAAAAACGGGTGGAGTAAACGTATTAAAGGAAGCCACTGGTCCCTTAATCTTTCTCGGCCTCAATTTCTTTTTTTTTTTTCTAAAAGATTTTATTTATTTATTTGACAGAGAGATCACAAGTAGGCAGAGAGGCAGACAGAGAGAGAGAAGGAGAGGCTGGCTCCCCGCTGAGCACAGAGCCCGATGTGGGACTCCATTCCAGGACCCTGGAATCATGACCTAAGCGGAAGGCAGAGGCTTTAACCCACTGAGCCACCCAGGTGCCCCCTAGACTCAGTTTCTTTTCCAAAAATAAAGAGATTATCTCAGCTGATCCCAAATTACCTTCTTTGATTCTCACACACGAGGCACCTGAAGCCGTTTTAGGTCAAAAAATCAGTCCTTACAACTTTTTTTTTTTTTAAGATTTTATTTATTTACTTACTTGACAGAGAGAGATCACAAGTAGGCAAAGAGGCAGGCAGAGAGAGAGGAAGGGAAGCAGGCTCCCTGCTGAGCAGAGAGCCCTGATGTGGGTCATGATCCTGGGATCATGACCCGAGCTGAAGGCAGAGGCCTCAACATACTGAGCCACCCAGGTGCCCCCTTACAACATTTTCTTGAAGTTCAGAAACCATGTGACTTTTCCATCTCCCCTGTGAGTGTTGAGACAGCTAACGGGTAGTGATTTAACTACCTGTTAAATCATCTGACAGTGAGCACCTGGGAAAGGGGAGAAAAAGTGGACACAGCTCTTTACACTCCCAGGAAAGATCAGTGCTTCCTGTGTGCCACTGTATTACATTATACCCTCGAAAAGCATATTCATGATAGAGAGAAGTACTAGGAGGCTAGCTTTGGGGAAGGAAAATGGGACAGGGTGGAGGAAAAAAGGATCAGAAGCAACTGAGAGAAGGGTGAGTCTAAGGCATGTCTGAGAGAAGAGAATTGTGGTCAAGGACACAGGTCTGAAAATGGCGGGAGGCTGTAAGAGGCATTTGATCTACACTTTGACTCAGAGAGTAAATTCAGAAAATGTCTGAAGCTTCTTGGCTTTTTGTCACTAATACTTTATTGGAGCTGCTTCAAAATGAGGGTTTTAACAGAAGCACTTTAAAAAAGATTGAGACAAAAATGTAATAATTGCACACTCAGGCTTGCAATTTCAGAAATTCATGATGTTAAGGGCTCCAAGCATGCGACTTCAAGATTTGGATTCCTTTTTACTCTTCACGAAAAACGAGTCTAGTCAGATTGGAGCCGAGCTCTATTTTTGAGTCATACCAGTAAATGGTTGGAGTCCATTGTCCAAGTGGGAAAACTGTACTTTTTCCATAATTCAAAAATAATTGAAAGAATGTAGCTCAACAATTTTGAAATAATGAATTTTTTTTAGATAATGGTTAAGTTCAGTCCAATCTTAGAAAATTCCAGCCCCAAAGGATTTTTTTGAGAGAATAAAGAAAAGAATCGATGAGCAAAAATGGTGTGTTAGAGCAAAAACTATCGTTTTTAGCCGTTATCTGTCACATTCCCTAAAGGAAGATAGAATACATTTTAAAAGGCATTTCTGTTGACCAAAGTTTGGGGGGGAGGGGGGGACTGTACTCCCATGAGTCAAAAGGAGCCCTCAGTGAATCGCACTATGGTTTATTTTTCTGAGTACTTTCTAAGCGGATGATGAGGGGTGAGGGAGAAGGGGCCAGAGTCCACCTTGAGGCACTGCAGATATTTGTTTTGCTGTATATTCCAAGGGTCTCATGCCAGCCTAAAGCATAGTATGTGTGGATGCTTACCTTGTCTGTCTTTGGGGAAAAGAAGGGAAAGGGAACGCAAAAAAAAAAAAAAAAAATCATCTGGATGGTAAATAGAAGAGGCACTTGTGCAGCCCTGGCCTCCTGTCATTGTCTCCTTTGTCAGCGATGTCAGAGCCGTCACATTAGGTTGCCACCACAGGGTGCATGCAAATGGGAGAGCGAGCGAGGCAGGCAGTGCTGAGCAGCCGGCACCTGCACATTTCAGCTTGTTGGCAGGTACATTGCAGTGGACTAAAACAGAATAATTACTGGAGATAGAGTTGGCAAGTGTAGTGTACGGGAGAGGCATTCAATTGCATGCGAGTACGATAGGTGAACTATAAAAAAAAATGGTGAGGAGAGAGGGGGGAGCACTCTCCATTAAACACCAGACAGATGGCAATTCCCATCTTCCATTTTGTTTTCTGTGAAATAAGAAAGGCTGACCTGTGAAGTCAGATGCGAGCGGATTTGGGGTCCTTGGCTTAAGCAGGGGTCGTAAAGAGCAAAACCAGGGCCTCAAGAGGGCCTCTATGGACACCAAACAGAATAAACGTGCAAGGGACTGGAATAGGGACATGTGTGAGCCCCACATATTTGTGGTGGCCCAGGTGGACCATGTCTTTGTAAACGCTGGGTGTTTATTTTACCTAGTGTGTAGACAGCACTTACCAGGCCATTCACTGTTCTAAGCACTCATATTTATTACCTCACTCAATTCTCAGAGCGACCTTATCGTGGCTCTGCTTGTCATTGCCATTTTACATGTAGGAGAGGAAACTGAGGCACAGAAAGCCCAGTGATTTGCCCAGGACTATCTAATGTGAGGCGGCAGGGTGGAGGACTCAGGTCACCTGGTTTTCAAGCCCATGCTCTAACCCAGCCCACTGAGCTGTCTCTCAGGGAGCGTGTATGTTAAGTGGGATATTGTCAGAGGTTTACACAGAACAACTACAGAATGATCCAAATTACCTGAACTGTTCTGAGTGACTAGCATTACCTGCTGGGGTGTGTGGTCATTTACACAGTCACTCTTTTCATTGTAAACCTCTGACAACATCCTCTCTATCAGAGCCGTGCCAATGAAATGCCTAAAACATCATGACTCTTGTGAAAAGCTGAAAATATATACATACTTGTGTTACATACTTTCCCCAAACTGGAGTTGTGTGTTGGGCTAGGACGATCTGCCTCAAGGCTACAGTCCATGTGGCCACTTATGGGACCATGGGCCGCGACCTGATTTTTTTTTTTTTTAATCATTCAAGCCACCTCTAACAATGGCACCTTAATGTTGTACATTCAGAGTCCCTTCTCCTCTATCTTCCTAACAGAACTCTCCATTTTCTCAGATATTTACCTTCAGATCAGTACATGGCTTTGCCTTGGCAGTTATTATTAATCCAGGAGTAGGCATGTGACTTAAGGCACCCTAATGAGACCGAAGGAAAGAGCACTTTTTGGTTCCTTCCCTTTTTTCTCTCCCTCTTTCTCTTTTTGTCTCTCTTGAAGGTAAGGAAACATCCAGTCTCAGTTGCCCCTGGCAGCCATCTTGCATCATCTACAAGAAAACAGCTGAGTCTAAAGCCTGAGAACGACAGATGCGAGGTAAAAAGAAGTAGGTTCTTGATGGCAATATTGAATAGTTGATTGTAATGTGCCTGCAGTTTTCTCTACCATCAAAGTTCCTATCTTTTGAGATGAATTTCCTCATTATTTCCCTGTTACTTGTAGTCAAAAGCATCCTAACCAAGGCAAACCCCAAGACCACCATTTCTAAGTTCCTTGAAAACTCCTTCTAAGCCCTTAGCAGCTTCAGCACTGAGCTCCAAGTACTTTTGCCTCTAGATTTTTAGCTGTGATCCTCTTTGAATCAAGAAGACTCTTAGGGGCACCTGGGTGGCTCAGTGGGTTAAAGCCTCTGCCTTCAGCTCAGGTCAGGATCCCAGGGTCCTGGGATCGATCCCCGCATGGGGCTCTCTGCTCAGCAGGGAGCCTGCTAACTCCTCTCTCTCTCTGCCTGCCTCTCTGCCTACTTGTGATCTCTGTCTGTCAAATAAATAAATAAATAAAAATCTTTAAAAGAAGACTCTTAGACTCTGAAGTCTTGAGCCAGTCAAACTCTTGAGGCTCTGGCCGTAGTGATATCATGGAAGGGAGTGCAGATGGGAAGTTGGCATGACAGGGTAAAATTGGGAGCAGAAATTTGTTACAGAGAAAAATGTGCATCTGCATAGTAAGAATACTAGAGGCATTATTTTCCCCTCCTACATCATTGGTGTGGGAGGGGAAAAAACGGTTTTTTCCCAGTAAGAACACTAAAATCAAATACTGACATCATCATTCATTAGCTGTGTGACCACTAACTATGTGAACATTACTTATTTAGCCACAATATATTTCTTTCCTCATCTTTAAAATTAGGAGTAATAATCCTATTATCTCTAATCTTACAAGGATTACAGGTCATATAGAGAGTTTATAACATGTGCGAAGTCCCCAAATGGTAGTCATTATGATCTTAGTTCTACGTCACTGTTGTCTGATGCTCCCATGTATTCCACAAATAATTACTGAGTATCAACCATGTTGCCAGGTATGGTTATAGGCACCAGTGCTTAATAACACCTATACTGCACATCTGTATCTTTTATAAGAAAAATACTCATGGATGTGTTGTGAGCAAGTATATACATACTTGTTTTCAAAATCTTTCTTTTAATATGAGCACTCCTCCTTTCCCAGCCTTATTATAACTTACTCAAATGTAGTTTATCTCTAAGAGTACAGAAGCCAGGACTTTTTTTTTTTTTTAGAAAAATTACATTGTTGTCTCCTTCTGGTCTAAACTTCATGGTCTACTTTGTTAGGGAAATGATATCCTAAATTTTAAAATGAATATCAAGAACTCAATGTGGGAAGAATGAGGGAAAGTCTATTCCCTTCTTTATGAAAATATGAGTTGATATAATCCTTCTGATTCACTATATTGGACTTTAACTCATATCCCAGATGTGAGCAACCAATTTCCCTATATGCTAGAAGGAGCCTTACCTTCTGTTCTTCAGGATGTTTCCATCTCTAGATACTTCTTAGCAACCCTGAACAGCAAGTGTAAAGAAGTTGATGCATTCCTTTACATGCGGTGAAGCAAGAATGACCATCAAAGAGAAGAAGAACCTCTAAGGCAAGAATTCCTATGCCCACATAGAAATTCATCCTTCAGCTCTACAGAAAAGAGCAAGATCAATGGAGGAAAGAGTGGTTTATCCTTGCTTGAGCTGGAGCTTTAAAATGGGAGTAGTACCCCTGAGGCTATTCTGTTGGTGGAAGCAATAACCATTAAAGACACTTCCCAAGCAAACAGGAGTCTCTGAGTTTTAGGACTGCAGAGTTTATTCACCCCTCCCTGCTTGGCCATTTTTTTCATCTCCAATGCTGACCCTGGAATTCTTGCTGTTATTTTGTTAAGTGCTCCGCAGTTCCTGTTTGTACTTAACCCATACAGATGACCTCACAGGACTGTTCTTATTTCCCTCCAACAGGACAACTCTCCTTTGGAGACCCATAGAAATTGGTATCATCAGGACAAGTGGTAATGTAAGGAGCTGCCACCACTTCTGCTGTGTCTTCAGTAAGGGCACATAATATGTAAATCTTGACAATGCCTGGTCTGTGTGTTTAGTAACTGTCCAAGTATATCTAAACCAATTATCAGCATGGTGAAAAACAGTTGACTTTGACTTTCTGAGAACTGATACTATTGCTCTTCTGCTTGATTAAGCATGCTTAGAGTCGTTTTCCTAGCAATAGATCATTTGGTTACTTTAAAAAATTATCAAGGTAAAAATTTCAAAACACAAGCTAAACAAAGCTCCTACATTCCTAGATGCATGGGGATTAGAAAGGAGTATAATTAGAATTACATATATATATGTATGTATATACACGTATATATGACATAAATATATATCATAAATATATCATTAGAAAGTATAATCATTCCTGTCCTCATCAGAATTAATACATAAGCCAGGAAAGAAAAAAAAGACATAAGCCAGATAAAGTTAAATAGAAATGTGATAGACGTGAAGAGGCAGGAGAGGATGGCTTTTTACATGACCATGGGATATGCGTTAAACTCCAATATAGTGAATCAGGAGGATTATCTCAACTAACAACTCCATGCATGCTTGAGACTCCTGCTTGAGACTCCTGCTGGCTGATCAAGGAGGGAGTTTTGAAAAGACCTATAAAGAATGGGTAGGGTATAAAGACTGACAAATGAGAGAAAGGGCATTCTAGGCAGGAAAGAACAATGTTAATGAAAGTTTCATGTTGACTTCCCAGCTTTACTGAGCCAAAGGAAGGCTGAACTGGTATGCTGGAGCCAGTTAGTTGAGCTTTGAGTGTGAAATTCACGTGTTTTAATTTGTGTCTCACAAGTATTGGAGAGACATTGAACAACTATGCAAGTGACTGTTACAAAGAATGTGGAATTTCATGACGATGAATCTGGTAGGTGTAGTGGGGAAGGCTTCGAAGGGGGAAACAAGAAACAATTGCAGAGGCCATAGGGATGGTAGTAGTAGGGGGGAGTAAAGGGGTTGCGAGATGCTGACAAGTATTTTCCTGAAGGTTTCCTATTTCTTACTGCATTTTATAGGAAAAAACTATATTGTCTTCGGCAAACTCAAAATGTAGAACATGATAAGGTTCTGATATTTTTAAGTCTTTTGAAGAGTACATTAAAAGCTTATGAGATACATTCAGTTTAAACCATAGAAAACCAGCATCCATTCTCTTCATTGCATGTAATATGAATAAGTGAAATATGTATCCTGTGTATGATTTGTGTATAAGTATATCAATAATAGTGTATAAAGAAAACATATCTAAAATTTAATCAAAGTTTCTGATTATAAACTGTATGAATCAGTAAAATAACGTACTTGGAATAGAATCTTTAGCATCAGAAATCTCAATGTACAGATATCTACCTTTAAATTAAATTTTCATCATCAAATCAGATCATAAAATGCCATAGCCTATTTCTCTCCTTATGACTGAGAGAGCAACACAGAGAGAGAAATGATTTCCTGCCTCTCATCCTTGCTTCTCCCTTCTCCGACTCCTTGATTGTGGCAAAAGCCATATTGTGAGTTATATGGCTGCACGAGACTTTCCACACGGTGTATTTATTCTCGTACATATAAATTAGAATAAGATGAAAGGCATTTTAAAAGACAACAACACTAACTGCCAACTTTGTCCAACCCCCTGGCTCCATGCTCTCCTCTATGCCCTGATTGGGATCACAAACCCCAAAGAAATATGGGAAGAATCATCAAACTTGATGCATGGGGAGAGAGAACAAGGAGGGACTGTCCTTCCTCACTCCCTCCTACCCCTCAACATCATGCCCATTGGGCTGGGCTTTCTTCAGCCCAGCTTTTTTCTTTCAGGGAAAATTCATTTCAAACCTTTAAAAAAATTTTTTTAGCTCAGTTTCCATGTTGAAGTCTTAGAGCTAAAAAATAGCTTGTAGTTTGGAAGTTATTAAACTGTTAGCTTCTTTAAGGCAGGTATTATGTGTTGTTCATTTAAAAATCCTTTGTCTTTGCTCTGTCTCCACAATGCCTATCTTAGACCCTGGCAAATAGCAGATACTCAATTAATATTCATTGACTTGAGGTTTTGAATCATACTTTCTTAAAGATACAGCTTGAAAATATGGAAACCAAGAGGATTAATAAGTAATCAAGATAATTTTAATGGATTTTATTTTTTAGTTGCTGGAAGGTCCATTGGAAGAAAGCACTGGGCCATGTGTTTTAAACAGGAGCTGATGTTGATTTATCCTTATATCCATTACAACACAGATCTGTGGACCTGACAAAATGCAATAGCGGGTGAGTCCCTTGTTGAATGGCCCTCAGATGGTTAATTTTGTTTGCTGATGGCAGATGCTGAAGCTACAGAAAAGCTGCTCTTGTTCAAAGAGGCTTTTCAATTTTTAATTTGACATGAAGAGTAACATGGTCTACGATACATGCAGACCAGTGGTTATCTCTCATCATCATCTTGTTCGGCTGGTTTCAACCCATCTTGGCTGAAAGGAGCTCTTTTGTAGGTACTTTTTGTGGCTCCAGCTTACATGCGTGGTTCAATGACAAGATTCTTGATAAACTGGAACAGAGAATGAGGAAATGGGCTTTCAAATGGTCAACTGATCGTTCACTTCTGTGGGTTTAGTTTCTGCCTGACAGACTTATTAAAGAGAAGAGTTACACAAAGAAGACCTGGGATTGGTCTCCCAGGTCCTGCTCAAATGAGAATCAGAGGCATTTTAGAGGTCATCTCCTTCATCCAGCTTTGCCATTTTAATGTCAGGGAACTGATGCTCAGAGGATTATGTGACTCACCCAAGGTCTGGCTGCTTACGCTGGAATCAGGGCTCCTACCTTGCTCACTTTTTTTGCTGATTGATGTTAGAGAAATCAGAAAAGAAAAACCCATGATACCCCAGTATTGCATAGACTTTTTCCAAGAATCCTATTCTGTGCGGGATTATTATGAGGTTTCTAGATTTCCTTAACCAGGGAACCACTTTAAGTGATGGAGTCTGGAAAGAACACTGGCTGGGAATCTGGACCTAGGCTTGAGTTCAGTATGTAAACATCACTGTCATGTATCAAACACCTATCACATACTAGGTATTGTGTGTATATTATTTTTAACTACAGTGAATCTAGAAAGAGGTATCATTGAGCCTATTTTGTAGATAGAGAAGCTGAGACTTAGGGAGGTTAAACATCTCTCCCTGTGGCATGCAGGTATTCAAATCCAGTGTCTGATTGATTCCCAAATCCCTATTCTTCTCATATACTGCACTGCATTTCTTGTTGTCTTCAGGCAAGTTACTTAACTTCTCAAAACCTGTTTCCTCAACTGTCAAATGGACACGCTAAAATTCTCCTTAGCATTGATGTAGGCTGAAATGAGAAATAATTTATCTAAGGTACTTGGCTTGGGACTTGAGATAGAAGATACTCAACAAAAGTCAGTTCTATTTTGCACCTATATTCATCTTCCTTTGAATTTTTCAGTAGGATTTATATCCTGAACTATATTGACTCGTGTTGAAAAGAGAAAACTGGCAATTCTCCCTAGGTGTCAGACAAGGTCAGAAGTAGTTTAAACATTTCACATGATAATCCCAATTTGCCAAATTAACCTAATGGCAAAATTTAATTTGCAGAGAACTGGGCTCCAAGCCTCTTCCCTTTGAACAAAATAATTGAATCAACCACAGTGAGAGAGAGGAACAACTTAAATAGAGCATCCTAGGTTTAAAATGCAGGTAAAGTTTCTGGGGTGGGGGGATGTGTTTGATATTCAGGCAAAATGTTAGATAGTGGATTTTTTTTCTGTGTCCCATTTATTGATCCTACCTTGTATGTTCCATAAAATGTGAAAAGATGCAGGCATATTCATTTAATAATTCTTAGTAGGCATCAGAACTTATTCGACCATTTCTTGAAGCGATGTACATTCTTTTGTACTATACTTCTAAAATTATAGTCTAAGTATAAATGTGATTCAATTTACAAAAATTCAATTTGCATGAAATGCTTCAGAGATCTATCTATTGTATTTAGCCAGGAACACTTTTTACAGTTGATAGCAATCAAAGAGGTTTATATTAAGAGGATGACAATGAAATGAAAATACAAATAAAAAGAATATCATGCTTGATTCAGCCCTGCAAAAGAGAGTGGAGGACTGATAAGGAAAAAAATCACAAAAATATAAAACAAGACCAGTAAGTTTTCAGTAAAATTGACCTGAGGAAGAATCATTACGACGAAATGAAATGATTACGAAGGATCATTTCATTTTCCTGAATGAAAAGGTATGTGTTTATGCCTGAAGTATGAGCAGACCTCTTCATTTAAACATTCCATCACAGAAGACTTGAAAGAAAGATGACTACCAAACAAAATGTTGCTCTTGTCTAAAATATAAGTTGTAAGAGGGTGGGGCCCATTCATACTTACATTTTGTTATTTTTTCTATTGAATAGCACTGTGCTTTGACCATAAAGAATACTCGACAATTACTGAATTAGTGAAAATAAGGAATAAGGTCTAATCTGCAGTAGAAGAAAAGTTTACCAGAGGGCTTCTGAATGAAAATTTGACCCAAAATACCTCTGGAGTAAGGTTAAAAATTCCAGAGGGTGCTGGTATAAGTATAGTGTCATTGTGCTGGGTTTTCTGTAGGTAAAACAAGATGGAGAAATCTGCCTAAACACATTTTATGCTACAACATGGTCTACCTAAGCAATAGCATCCTTTCCCATTGGGTATTATTCCAGAGTCTGCCTAGCATTCTTCCCCATGGCAGGAGATAAATTATGGTTATACCATGTGTTGCTAAATACATTTCCTATATAATATTCCAAGATGTTGTCTACAAGGTACCAGGATGGACTGAATCTTGGACAAGTCACTTGATTAATCAATAGGAATAGAAGGTACTTTAAAAAACTAAATGATGTTCCAATTTTTGCTTAAATAATTTTGTGACTTGATGGACTTTGAAAACCCTCTATTGACTTCATCAGCATACATTCTCTGATTGAAAATGCTTTTTAAAAAAAATTATACTGCGATAATTGAGTTGAGTGGCATATATACAGAAGGGTTTGTCTATAAGAGTTCTCTCTATTCAGTGAGATTTAATTCAGTGTGGTCAAGCTACCCCACCTCAGAAACACATTGCCATTCCTGGGAATCAATCTAGCCTCCACAGATCTCCAGAGTCAGTTGTGATGGAAAATGTGAGATTTTTAATGTGAACTTCTCCATCCTTGTATATCCCCCACTTCCTTTCTCCCACATTACAGGTCATTTTCACTTTTACCACTCAGGAATTTTCTCCATTTTCTGAGCACTTGTCATGGCATGTCTGGAATGCTGCAATCTTTCCTGGAGGATGATGGAGTTTTAATCCCATCCATCCCAAACCTGCTTCCGCCAAGTGCTGGATGAAGTATCTCTAGTGATGGCTGGCACTAAGTCCCCACTGGGCATCAGTGAGCAGATGGGCTCCTTCTTTCATACTCTCCATAATGGTTGTAGAGAGGGGCAACTACAGAGCAGAAGCAAGTGAAGCTAGCATCACTTGGCTTCCTTTGGAGGGTTCCCTGGGCCTAGGCATAGGGAAGAGGAAGAGGGAAGCTTTTCCTCTTTTAAGTAATAAAAATCAAGTAATCTATTGCACCAGAGTAGGTCATTTATCCACAGCTATCTGGTAGCACAAATGACTAAGTTATTTACATACTGTTGACCTCCAAATTGGCCCCATGCTTTACAGTCATTCTTTGGTTAATCCTTATCAGAATCATTAAAGGGCGGGTGAAGGGGGTGGGGTGGGGGATGGGATTTCTTCCTGGAAGCCACAGAAGCATTTAGTTTCATGTCTCAGTAACTGGGAAGTGTTAGTCTTGTCTCCCTAGCTGATACGCAAGCATGGCCACCTTTTCCTGGACATGGTAGGCAGAATTCTAAGGCCGCCAGAGATCGCTGCTCCTTCATGTCAGGCCAGTATCATCCTAATCCCCTCCCCTTGAGTGTGGTTGGGGCCAAGGACTTACTTTCAGCCAACAGATGCGGTAGAGGTGATGGGATGAAGGAGGGAGTTTCTAATTTAGTTCTTGAACAAGCAAATAGCCATGTTGTGAGCTGCTTAAGGAGAGGGCCACTGGCAGGGAACTGCAGCTGCAGCCAGCCCTGAGAGCAGCCCCTAGCCAGCAGCCAGCCAGCAAAAATATAGGGACCTCAAATTCACAATCACAAGAAGATGAATTCTGCTCACCACAGAAGGGATCCTGGAAACAGACTTTTCCCTAATCAGACCTTCAGAAGAGCCCATAGCTTAGCCATCACCTTGACTGCAGCCTTATGAAACCCTGAGCAGAGAACCCACTTAAGCTATGCCCAGACTCCTGACCCACAAAAACTGAGCTGATATATAGATTCATGGTAATTCATTATGCAGGAAAAGAAAACTAATAGACTGCATGTAATCTCATCCCTCCCCCTTTATACATCTTCCAGGAAGCTGGGTACATCATAAATGCTCAACAATTAAACATTATCTTGATTGATCCATCAATCATCCTCAGACTTTATCCTTCAATGTATTGGATTTGGGGGCTTTGAGATCTCACTAATTTTCTACACATTTGTTTTAGTTAAGTAGGGGACAAGTCATGTCTTATCCTTAGAGGGAAAAAGTTACCGAGAAATAAAATACTCTTCAATAGTACTTAATGCTCCAGAAATAAACATTGAAATGCAGGTGTGGTGGGAGAGCCTTCTGCTGCTGTTAGGGCTTGAACGGATGTCCACATGTGTTCTGGTCATGTTGCGTGAGGTTTGGCTAGTTTCTGTCACACCAAAGAATGGGTTAGGGTATAAGGAGAGCTTTTCTTTCCATATAACTTGTGAGGCCCAGTGGAAAATGGAAGTGCCACCTATGTTCAAAAAAATGGGGGAACAGTACTGTTAAAGATATTAATATATAACTTTTCCCCTTCTTCTACAATTCTCTCTAGCCCTGTCATGATGGGTAAGGTGGGGGGAGATGCGAGAGGACTTCTCTGTATTGATTGTGCTACTCTTTATACAGGCCCACTGGGTCTAATTCCCTTTACGTCCCTTCTCTGCATTCCCTCTATCCCATGATTTTTTATATGCCTTGGGGGGGGGGGAGGGGGGGGGGGGGGGGGGGGGGGGGGCCTTCCTCTAACTCATGCTCTGAATCTTCTTTTTGGACTATCAGTTATCTTTTATCTCCTTTACTATGGTAAGACCTCCTCCTCTGAGGAAATGATTCCTCATAGTCTAGCCAAAATGGGAGAAAAGCCCCAGGGTAAAAAGAAAATATTTGTAATGTAAAACACAAATTGCTTAATATATTAAAATTATTTTTTCCACCTGCAGGATTTCCAATACTTTACTATGAAAATCTGTGTGTGTGTGTACCTGGCATATATGTATATTATGTAAATGAATTTTGCTAAATAGATCAAGGAATGCATGATAAACACCATATTTAGATGCAGACTTTAATGTCACACAGGGTATTCTTTACTGATAGTTATTAGTCTTGGAGAAGTTTTTGAAGGAATCCAATGAGCCACATTGTGGTCTAATTGGCCATAATAATATATTTCTTTAAAAGACACCTAGCCTTAACAGAACTGAATTCTGGGTCTCTACCTGCTACTTCACTTCAAGGAAAAAGGTCTGATACATAATCAAGTCAAGATGGGGAAGACAGTCCACAGAGTACTCTGTTAATATTTCTGCTATTAAGATATCTGTTTCCTATATTTGGAATACCCAGAAAGAGTGGAATCTAAATATTTAAATGTCGCACAGAAAAAAATCTGACAACTGGAAAATGTCTTAAAAGCCTATATATAAATCCTGGTGGTGGATAATCAGAATCAGCTAACAGAATTCATTTTTATTAAAGCATTTCACATGATCAAGTCACTGATGCGTTTTAACATTATAATGGCATAATACCCTTGCCTCAAGTCTTCAGAGAGGCAAAATGATCACAGATTAAGCAAGTTCAACTGCACACGATGTTTTTGTAAGCCACAGGAATATTACTCGGTAAGAAATACTTCTGAGGTGGTCAAAAGGTATAAACTTCCAGTTATAAGATAAACAAGTCCTCGGCGGTGATGTACAACATGTTGACTCTAGCTAACACAGCTGTGTAATATACAAGGAGGTTGTTAAGAGAGTAGATCCTGAGAATGCTCATCACAAGGAGAAATTTTGTTTTCCCTTTTCTTCTTCTTTTTCTTCTTTTCCTTTTTAAATTATATCTAGATGAGAAGATAGATGTCAGCTAAATGTGTTGTGGTGATCATTTCACAGTCTATGTAAATCAGATCATCATGCCACACACCTTAAAGTCATACAGTGCTGTATGTCAGTTATTCCTCAAAAAAACGGAGAAAAAATACTTCTGGTATGAATGATGAGATTTTGAGGAAGTTCCATTTTGATGCAAAATATCTAGCTGCCCATGGTTATAAATGACTGCATGCCCGATCCCCTTGCCTCTCTTCCCTGGGTTCCCTTTGTGCCTGATGGCAATGGGAGTTCTGAGCTTGGAAGAAATGAATCAGGTGATGAGATGAATGGAAATCTGACCCTACATAGGTTTTTCTTCTTCCTCCCCACCCCCAATTTTGTCACATGTGATAACTGAGAGTGTGGCAGAAAGTAATCAACAGAGAGGGCACAGATACCTGAAGCAAAGAGAACAATATGCACTGCCAAGCAGGTAATCTGAATTTTGAGCCTTTGAGCATCCTCCCACACATCCTCATGGGGATGAAAAAAGAAGGGAGCAGCTCTGTTTCATTCTCCAGGAGAACCCAAGGGCTGGAAGCTGGGGCCCTGTAATCATCCCAGGCCAGAGGAGGCCCCTCCAGGGGTCTGTAGAATAGAGCCATCTCCTGTGGAATTGCGGAGAAGAGACTCATTTGCATGCGAAACACCAGAAGAACTACCCATCAGCGCTCCACTGCTTCATCAGGCCTCTGCTGTAAATTCAGAATATTGGCAGGTTACCGAAACTTTTGGGGGTATGGAGGACTGACTCAGCACAATTGCGCGGAACGCTGTGTAGCAGAGGTTAAGAACGCAGGCTTTCAGATAGGGCACAACCTGGATTCAAGTCTCAGCTCTGTCTCAGACCAATGATGGGGTATGGCACAAGCCATTCCATCCACCGAGGCCAGTTCAGTCATTTCTAAGACGAAGCTGCTGAGAATGACTTTCTCATGGGGTTAAAATAGTTTATGGAAGACCTCACTTAGTGCCTGGCACATGGTAAGGACTTGATACATGGTGGGTCAATATCATCACCACCAATGATTTCTAAAACAATTATAATGGATGTTATATATATATACATATGTATTATGTATGTACGTACACACACATATATATCTTTTTGCAAGCCCCAAAACCTAGTGGGACAGGGTCCTGGTCCTTTTCAGTGTTTTGTAAATCATCCTATACATCTCTGGTGATTTATAAATAAGAAAAACAATAAAAGTACATGTGTAATCATTTTCAAGACGAGCAGACATCTTAAAATTTTCATAGCATCGAAGTCATTACGAATGAATTGGAGTTTTGATGTTATCTAAATGCGGGCTCGCTGATCCTTCCAGCTGCTGTCGGTGCTCTCCTCATTTTTTCTCTTTAATTTTTCCCACATTATTCCACCTCTAGGAGCAGGACTCAGCAGCTGGAGTCACCATGGGACCTGATTGATGGCTGCAGGACCCAGATGGCAGAGGCCCGAAAACGTTTCTGGCAAATACCTCTACAAGCTGGAGTGTGTGTGTGTGTGTGTGTGTGTGTGTGTGTGTGTGTGTACTCTTCCCTTTTATTGGCACTTGAGCTAAATGCCCAGCAGCCGCTTCTTGGCTGGGTTCCATTCAAACTACAGTTGGCGCCTGTGAAAATGGCTTTGGCTCTGGTATCTTATGTTTGACTGTCTATCATGAAGAATTTTCCCACTGCTGATGATTTCTATTTTTATGAATACTTGAAAATACATGTCTCACATAAGAGTTCTGACCTCCTTTTATCTTTCCAGTGGAAATTCTTTCATAAAGAAGTGTCATCTCTTTTATACAATTATGCTTTGTGAGGGGCTATTTATAGCACTGTGAAAATTAGGGAACGTAGTATTCCTTTTGACTTTCAGAAAAATTGTTAAGCATCAAATTGCATGTCAAGGGAAAAAATGATCTGAAAAAATTAACAGGCCTCACTATTTTCCACTGCCCTCCATAGCCTCTACTCCCAAATACATACAGGACGGGTAGTCATTACCCTCCAATAAAATAAAGCTGGCATCAAAAACGAAGCTGTGCCTTGTTGCGTTTGATGCAATAGATATTCGTCTGAAGGGGGACATTTTAAATGCACTGGAAGAACTAGAGAGTTTGCTTTCCAACTGGAAAGCTGTGGTAAATGCTTTCTGAGAGACGTGATGATTATGGAGTGACTCTCCAGAACCTGAAATACATGGTTGCTTAATTGGAATTTTCTCCTACTACCTTTCCTTAAAGCTAGATAAATTCTTTGACCTCACAATCTCCCCATGTATCCATGAGCACTCTTTGTAGACGTTTCTCCCTCTTAGCTGTCACTTATGTGACTTTCAGAAACAGTAAAATGTTCATACTCCCTGGAACTTGAAAACACACTAAACTGGAAGTAGGAACTCATGCCTCTCTCTGGATCCACCTGTTGTAAGTGTCAAGAGCCCGCTCCACCCTACACCACATGGAAAAAGGAAGAGAGGCGAGCTGCAGATGTGGGGATCCTCAACAAGTAAGGATGAAATTTCTTTTAAAAACGCAGCAATGGGGGCGCCTGGGTGGCTTAGTGGGTTAAAGCCTCTGCCTTCGGCTCAGATCATGATCCCAGGGTCCTGGGATCGAGCCCCACATTGGGCTCTCTGCTCAGCAGGGAGCCTGCTCCCCACCCCCACTCTCTCTCTGCCTACTTGTGCTCTCTGTCAAATAAATAAATAGAATCTTTAAAAAAAAAATGCAGCAATGAGTAAATATTAAGGACTTGCTCATATCCTTTACTAATTAGCATGTAGAGACTCCAGGACTGGAAAAACAAAAGATATCAAGCCTTTCTCTAATGTAGATTTTAAGTTTTGCGCAAGAAGTGAGAGAAGTTTCTCCTGGAGACCTGGAGGATCTGGTATCCAAGGAAAGCTGAGGTCAGGGGCTGAGATGATCCATTCTGTGGGAAGAGCGCCTATGAAATTGTTAGCATTGATCCTAGAATCTGGAAGCTGAATCCCTGATGAATCCTGATTCAAATATGTGAACATTTGCAGTGGCTCTCTATGACATCTCCAAAAACTGCAAACAACCCAAATGTCCTTCAGTGCATGACTTTCCTTTAGGCCATAGTTCAGCAATACACCAAAATAATACTCAGCTAACGAAAGGAATGAATTATTGCTACATATAACAATGTGGATGAATATCAGTTTCATGATAATGAGTCAAAAAGGCTATATATTACATGATTCCCCTTGCATGTCATTCTGGGAAAAGCAAAACTCCAGGAGCAGAAAACAGATCTATGGTTATTAGGGATTAGGGGTGTGGGAAGAGACTGACTACAAAGGAACATGGGGTAATTTTAGAGGGGTGATAGAGCTGTTTTAGATCTTGATTGTGGTGGTAGTTATATAATTGTATGCATTTGTCAAATCTTGTAGAACGATACACCTTAAAAAGTAGATTTTACTCTATGTAAATTATATCTCCAGAAAAGAGGCTAAGAACCCTCTCCATTACAAAAAAGTGATGGTAAATAAGCTAATGATAGGCTTGACAGATATCTTTATGAAGAGGCTCTATAAATACTTTAAATATATTAAAAAGGGAGAGAATGGATTGCTTTTTTAAAAATTCCTCATTCAGACTCATAGTTCCTGCCTGTTTTCCTAGCAGAATATCTCATTCTGACCTTAGCCATGGTAATGACTCCTGCCCCATACTGCTAGAGACTGAACACCAAGACCTTTCCTATATTCTGTGTAGTCACTGGTGTAGAGTTCTGCATCAGCCCAAGAACACCAAGGTGCAGTTCCAACCCTCAGAAGGGTTGCAGAGCACGGTGGAGATGCCCAACATTCCCCATTTAAGGCTGACTATGCCTGGTCTCTTTTTGGTGGAGGAAGTGGGTGATGAATCTGATTACTCAGGTTTGGGAACCACTTGTCCTTATCCATTAATTTAATACTTTTCCTAATATATAGCCCAGGGATATGCACAGAAACTTTCTTTTTCTTGGGGAGATCAGGTTAAGATAAACTAGCAGAGTAGCCCTGAGTAGGAAAGGATGACATACAGCCTTCAGGATACATGGAAAATACAAATGTCATCCACTCATTGATGGTGTCCTGTCAGGCCATGGTTGGATATAGGAATCTATCTATCTCTCTATCTACCTATAGACAGATACATACACACACACCTATCTATTACCTATAGATAGATACATACACACATAGATAGGGATCTATCTATCTATTACCTATAGATAGATACACACACACATTCACACTCACACTCTCACACACAGATGTCAAATCTTGTCAAAGATTATGTGTGTGAGTGTGTGAGTGTGTGTGAACCATCAGGCCATCTCTTATTTCTGAGGACCACCTCCTTAAGCCAATGCCCTATCTGTGACACAAACTATGCATGGCACTATCTTAATGTGAGAGGCTAAAACAATTTTCCTGAGTTCTCCAAGAGTATCCACTCCCTGGTACCATCTGAATGATCTGAACCTCATCTTATGCCCTTACCTCTGAAGGGACATGCGAGCATATCCTTGTCAAAGGCATAAACCAGTTACCCCTTCATTTCTTGGCCTCCTCCCGCCAAGTAGACACATATTCAAGTAAGAGAGGTTTCGGGGCCAGTTGATTACGAAAGTTCCTGAAATCGATTAAATCAGTCTTCTCCTTCATTTTCTATGTAACTCTGATCCAGAAATCCATTTGGCAGTGGTCATTGAGATACTTCTTTGAAGTAATCTGTCTTTCTAATATACCTACCTCTCTGTATGTGCCCCAGCTTGGTTGCAAGTCTCCTAAGTCGGTGCGATATACACAAGAATACGTAGTCTTTGGAAGATCTTGTAAATGCCTCAGTGAGTACGTCAGGATAATTTGTAATTAACTTGGTAATTTGGGGGCATGTATGCAAAGTGGACGCTGCTAAAGTGATTTTTAATGTGCTCGAAAAACAGTTTGTCTTTCCTCTGAAGTAGGCTAAATAGTTTTCTCTTCAGTCCTGTTGACACTATTAATTTGCTTTGCAATTTCTCCCCCCCGCCCCAGTTTTCTACCACTATTGCAAACAGAAGTGAGGAAAGTAAGGCTTGAGGGCCCTTGTGGAGAGAGCCATTTGCTCCCGCTGAAGCAGGCAGCAAGGCCAATCAGCCTGAAATCTGAATTTTTCAGACACATAATAGACCCTTGGCTTATCAAAGACTCTCATCTGATTGGAAAAAATCAAAGGTAAACTTCAGGGCTCATGGAATTAAAAGACAAATGAGATGTCATAATTATCAAAGTGGCTAATTTAGAAAATTAAGCTGTTCACATAGGTGACATAATTGCTTGTCACAATCACTCTTTTTCTCATTAGCTTCCTCCGTTCAGCACCTACGGGCTGCACAACAGTCTTTGGCCTTGCTCAACAGTATGGATATTCTTTTGTGGTTCAGTGTCACATTGCTTTTCTCATCGTCTATAAGAAATGCATATTTATTAGCAAGTTTATTTGAAGAATAGTTCTAAAAATCCCAGTCTTTCACAGTTGGGTATTTGTTTGTATTTTAAATTTGTTACCCACCAACCATTTTTTTGAGTTAATTAGTTAGCTATCAAGATAAGATTTGTAGAATTGATACAACTTATTAATATTCCATGGAAAACATTATGGGTTTTGATGTGGAGCAATATAAAAAAATTCTTAGAGGATGAATAGAATTTTTCTTTAATTGTCTTCCCAAATTCTGAATAGAAGTAAAAGAAGTATCTTTTCAAGACATCAGTTGATTTGCCTAATATTTTATTATTTGATTTCTGTATCTCCAGCCTAACATAAACAAATTCTCTATAAGAGAATTATTTGTAAGACTGACAGTAATACTGTTTATGTGTCAGGAAGTTCAGAAATTATTAAAGATAATGTCTAAGTAAGGAAATGAATCTTGTTTGCTATGTGCTTCTAAAGGATGTCATTGTAAATAGGCAAGGTTAAACATTTTAGATTAAAAACATGAGTATGAGATTGACTCAGATCCTACTGTCTTGTAAAGTTGTAGAACATGGCTGGCATGACTTATGGAAGGACTATATTATGTTATTCATCTGAAGAGATAATTTATCCTGAATGCACACAATGAAGCTGTCATCTGTGTATTTCTAGAATATTCATGTAACTATAGTGTTTTGATTTCACTAACATTTATTAGTGAGGTAATTGTGTCACAAGAGCTATTATGGTTATATACTACAAACCAAGAGCTCCGAAAGAAAAAGAAAAATTCAACCAAATCCCTAAATGTATGAGATTTCTATAAACCTTGCCTTTACCCATAATTGAACCCGAAGTGGTAGCATATACTCTGAGGTCTACAGGTCCTGAAGAGTATACAGAGAATTTATCCCCCAAAGAAACAGATACAAGTCCAGTTATGGTAATGTTATGTTTATTCCCTTGATGCAGATGCAGTTCTTGGCAAGAGGAATGGCATCCTAGACACTCTAACTAGAAAAGGTTAAAGACTAAGACAGGGAAGAGACAAGGTGTACAACTTGTCTAACCTTTCTTTGTCCACAATACCCTTCAGGCTCCAGTAATATAGCAAAGCTCTTGGGTTGAGTTTGGATTTTTTTTTTTAATTTTTTAATTTTTATTTAAACATATAATGTAACCCCACCACCCTCTCCCAACACTCCTCTCCCCAACCCCCTCAGTTTGTTTTATGACATTAAGAGTCTCTTTTGGTTTGTTT
>ML110326.1:23072-37872 GCA_003697995.1 Taxidea taxus jeffersonii | reverse complement strand
CTTGGGCTTCCATTTTATCCTATAGGCAAGAAGAAAACAATAGTAGCTGGAGGGCTGCAGCGAGGAATAGAGGAAAATAAGCAAGCCCTGGGCACAGGGCTTGGCATGCGGGGTGAGGGGGGTGGTCAGTCAGAGGTGTGACTCTCCTCCCATCTACTTTATTCTCCTATCTCCACTTGCACACATGAGATGGCTCAGCTGTGGACTAGAACATCGGCTTCAGAAGTCCAGAGACACAGCAGGATTATGTATAATTCCTAGGTTTAAAAGCAGGACTCTAAACCCCTAGCTTTTGTTTCCTTCTAGCATCCTTCAATACTTACGAAGAGCATCACAGGGCACTGAGGTGGCTCAGTTGGCTGACTCTTGATTTCGGCTCAGCTCATAACCTGGGGGTCACGAGATCGAGCCCTGTGTCAGTGGATGCTGCTTGAGATTCTCTCCCTCCCCTCCCCCCTCTGTGGAGTTCCCATGTGGGTCAGGAGCTGAGGGACAGGGTGGGGAAACTGCTGTGTCATGTTCCTGGGGAACCAAGGAAGTTATGAACACACTGCCTCAAGAGTAGTACCAATCCCTGAAAAGCATCCTGGTACTGAGACTTCTAGAGTATCTGGACAGAGGAAGGCCAGGTCTTTCACAAATAAAATGAGTGAATGATCTGATTTGCCCAGTGAACAACTCTCGATGTCTTCAAAGAATCACATGATCCTCTCACCCAAACGTCTCTTAAGAAATAAAACAGTTAGGGGCGCCTGGGTGGCTCAGTGGGTTAAGCCTCTGCCTTCGGCTCGGGTCGTGATCTCGGGGTCCTGGGATGGAGCTCCGCGTTGGGCTCTCTGCTCAGCAGGGAGCCTGCTTCCTCCTCTCTCTCTGCTTGCTTCTCTGCCTACTTGTGATCTCTGTCTAAATAAATAAATAAATAAATCTTTAAAAAAGAAATAAAACAGTTAGTTGGATTTAATTATCAGCTTAAGACTTTATTTTTATTTATTTGAGAGAGAGAGGGAGGGAGGGAGAGCAGAGGGTGGGGTTGGGCAGAGGGAGAGGCAGAGAATCCCAAGGAGACTCTGAGCTGAGTTTGGAGCCCAACATGGGGCTCGATCTCACCATCCACAACCCCTGACCTGAGCCGAAATCACAAGTCAGATGCCCAACCGACTGAGCCACCCAGGCACCCCTTAATTATCACTTTTTAATTACCACCGTGGTTAGCATTTTCTTCCATATCTTATGGCTGGATGTGGAGGACCATAGAAGAGGCACTCTTACTTAAGGTGAAATGGGGTGATCAAGGCTTCAGGTCCCATCCTCCTCCACAGAATTACCTGTCTCTCCCCCAAGTGGTTCTCTAGCGCTTGCAAGGCCTTAAAATGAGGGGGCTCCTGGGGTGTCTACGAGGATGTTAGGGTAGGGCAGTAGGGATGAAGAGAATCCCTGACTCCTTAGAAGTTTTCCTGGAGGCTTAGTATCACCTTGCCCTCTTTCTATGGAAGATTTAGAGACACAATTCTACTTCAGATTCCTCAAGTAACTTTGAATATATCATCTATCAGCTTCTCTACTGTTTTAATGTCTTCCTCAATAAAATAACTAGACATGCCTTCCTGACTCACAAGAGGCTAGGGGTCTGAACCATCATCTGGATGGAGGAGTAGGGGTAAGTTACCTAAATAGTATTGATACAATGTGGGAAATCAATTTATCTTTGATAAGACCTTCGGTCCAAGAAATGCTGCAAGACTGAACCAATCTTTTCAAGGATGCGCAAAACCAGAGCCCTTCAACCTGTGTCTCCCCCAATGTAAGCCATCATCTGAGGCACAGCCCTGTGGCCACCATAGCCAGGAGGGATGAGGGTAAGGTGAGGGATGCATTGGGCTTGCCAATTTAGATTTCTTTAGTGCCTCCAGAGACCCTACTGAATGTTTAAAATATCAGACTTAGAACATAAATTGTTATAGAACATTTTGTCTGATGACTGAATTCATGGTCCTTGCAGTTATGACCCGAGATGTTCACTGCCTAACTGAGCAGCTCTATCCCCATGAGATTCTGAATCAGAATCTCTGAGCTCAAGGCTTGGGAGTCTGCATATGTGACATCTCTAAACAGAAATGATTCCCATGGGCTCTAAAGTCTGAGGCATAGACACGAGTTAGACCAGGTAGGAAGTTTTGCAACTGCCCAATTAAGAGATGAAACGAGCTGGATCTGTTCGTGATTCCGATCCTCAAGACCAGCTCATAGGAAAAACAATTGTTTAAAGACAATTACGTAATTAAGTGCTAAACTAGTTGTTGCATACTGCTACGTGATTTTAGCCAAGTTATTTAATGCCTTAACCACCATGCTTTTAAATGACAAAGCACTCATATGCATAATCTTTTCTGAGTGTCACATATTCCCAAGAGTTAGGGAAAGTATTTATCACCTTCAATTAACAGATTAAGCTTAATTGGAAGATGAGATTGAGTCATTCTTATTTGTTTGCTTGCTTGTTTACTGTCTGTCTCCTCAGGCACTGAAAATCGCGGGAGAGTAGAACCCCGCTGACTCTGATGACCTTGGTGGGTCCCTGGAGCCACAGTGCTTGGCACAAAGTAGGTTCCTGGTGGATAGATTCTGAATAAATGAAAAGACAGAAAGACAGGCAAGACAGAAATAAACAAAGGATGCAACATCAGATAAAAAGAAAGCATTCTGGCAGGGAGTGGGGTGGGGTGGTGGTGGTTAAGAGATTCAGTCTTTCCTCCCACTGCTATTTATCTCAACACCTGCGTGGTGCTCGGTGCTGGAGATTCTGCCCTTAAGGTATAGCCAGTGTCGATTTCTGAGTTTGATTCTGCTACTCAGGAACGTGGAGCCCTGATAAGTCTACCTTAAACGTAACCTTTGGGCCCTGGTTCCTTGTTTGTGAAACGAGGGGCTGACCAAAAATGAGAGGACAACTCGAGCTGTTTCCAGATCTCACTTTTGTAATTCATCTACTTCACCCTCTTGCTCCAGTTCCCCCTTTTGCTGCGAGCAAAGGATCGCGCTAGCCGCTCCCCAGGACCAAGTCCTTGCCCACGGAGCAGAAATGTAACCCCTCCCTAGAACTGGCTTCTCAGAGAGCTATGGAAATGCTAAACAGTAACAGCTCTGGAGGCGGAAAACAATGTGGCCCTAATTGTTCCGTTTCCTCCAGGTCCGGGGTGGAGGAGGCTGGATCCCGCCCGCCCCGAGCGACGCACCGCGCAACTTGCTTCTGTTTAGAGTTTCCCGAGGACTTGGAAGGTGAAGCCGGAGGCGCGCACCGGGCAAAGATGCTCTCCCCTAGGAGGGGGCGGGCCTGCAAAGAATACCCGGGGCCAGCAGGAAGGCTCTCATTGGCCGGAGGGCGGGTGACGAGCGCGGGGCGGAGTTTCCCGGGGGGAGTAAAAGGGGGGCGGGTGTCCGCCGCCCGTGTCAGTTTCGGAGTCCCGGCGGCTCACCTTCGCGCCAAGGATCCCCAGCTCAGCTTCCCAGCTTCCCGCTGAAGCTTTTTCCCTCCTCGGCTGGCCGACAGCCTCTGCGAACCGGGCGCCCCCACCCTGTTCTGCAGCGCCCTGCATCTCCCCCAGCCCGGGGCCCCTTCCTGCATTTCCTCTGGTGTACTGATCCGGGGGACTTTGTTTTCTCCTTTTCCCTCTTTGTTGCTCTAAAACCATTCAAGCCCAAACCCTCGACTCCGGAGAGAGTTCGACTTCTCCAGAAAGGCGGCTGCCGCGGACGACACCGGCACCTCCTGCGGACCCGAAAGCCGGTGCGCCCGCCCCGCCTGCCCTACCGGCCGCCTGCCTTCGTTCGCCGGAGGAAGCCAGCCGAGAGTTCATTGATGCACCCATTCCAGTGGTGTAACGGTGAGTCCCCGGGCCGGGAGGGCGAGCGGACGCTGGGCTGGCTGCAGACGAGGTGGGGCGCAAGGCTTGAGATCAGACAGAGCTCGCGCTCTTCTTCTTGAGCTAAGTTTCTCATGAAATGGGACAGGCGAGAAAGCGTCCTGGCGCCCAACTCGGCTCTGCACAGCGCGGAATTTGAAAGGAAAAAAAAATCAGGTTTAACTCCAGGCCCGGGACCGTCTCTGAACGTGCGGCGAGCGGGGGGCGTGGGAGCCGAGGGGTTCGCGGCCTTTGTGTGGCGGCTTCGCTCTTCTACCCCCTTCCCTTGCCTTTGTGCGCTCAAACTCTGGTCTTTGTTGTGGTTGTCGGAGGAGAATTAAATCCGCGCTCGGGTTGGGATCTCCTAGAGGGAGCTCAAGTTCCCGGCCTGGAACTTTGCAGGCTATTTTAAATATGTATACAATGCAGCGTGCGGGACGGGGCGCGGGGGCGGCTTCCTCTGTGTCTTTGTTGGCTTCTCACTGGCTGCTAGGCGCTTTGTGCTTGTGGAGGACGACGGGTTCAAGAGCATATCTTTATTGGGTTGATAAAGCCTTGCAGACGTCTCGGCGTCCTGGTACCTTTGGGTGCAGGGCCAGGCCGGCGGGACCCGTGCTCTCTTGGCCCCAAGGCCGGGCTGCGGTACCCGCTCTCTAGCAGGGGTGGTAGATACCTGCGTATCCAGTCACTCCTCCCTCCCTGGCTTGGAGGGATGCTAAATCCATCTCACCTGAGGCTTTTCAGGTGATATAGATTGGGCTCGGGGCTGACTCCACCTATGCTACCTTAAAGGAGGGCCTTTCGGCGCAGGTCAGTTAAAAGGTATTGGTATTGGATACTAGTACCTTCCGATGGCTTTGGTGTTTTGAGCGCGTTGTTCCAAGCTTGGAGTTTCTGGAAGAGTGGGGCGGGGGTGGGGGGTGGGGCCTGCAGCTGGCCTTATCTGAGCATGGTAGGCTGGCTAGTTAGAAAAGAAAGGAAGAAAAAAGAACACCCTTGAGAGCAGACCCCTGCCAGATCTTGGATGAATTCTTTCAAACGGCTTTTGTTTTAAGGCCGGGTTTGGACAGCATGTGTATGAGCGGCCCCCATCCCCCTCTTCCTCTTGCTGGTAGGATCTAATTTCCTGAAAATGAATCAAGCTGTGTGTGATAGGCGGGCATTGAGGGACAGGGGGCGGAGGATGGGGGTGAGGCCGGCCGGTGCATCCCAGCATCTGGGAAAGATTCCCGTTTGGCTGGGAAGGGGAAGCATTTCCCAGACCCACTGGTCTTTCTTGGCCAGCCCTTCTCTTGACGTCATTCCAGCTCCCAGCCTGCGCACCACCGAGGTGAGACCTTCTGATGTCACAGCTTTCATAGGTCAGCTGAGACAATGGAAAAGAGACTTAAGAACCAAGGTGGTTGGCATTTTATTCTGGCACTCCTATTTCATGTGGGGTTTTTAGACCAGCAGAGGGCTAGCTGCTTTTTCTTGTCACTTAAAGTGACTGATAGATCCTGTTCTTTGACTCCAAGGAGGAAGCAGTCCCTTCCCCCATCGCTTTGTTGGGGAGGTGGGGGGGCAGTATTTGGAGTCTCTGTTTCCTGGGGTTGGTATTCTGCCCTTACGAGTTGGAGGAAAAATGACTCCTGCTACACCTTTTGGCCAGTATGTATCTTTACCATTTATTTTTAATTATAAGGAAACATACCATTTATCTTCAAATATAACTAAATGTACCATCTCCTTGGCTATGAAGTTCTTCTCACCTATATCTTTTTATCACATAAAGTCGCAAGCTCACTGACTCATTCCTGGAAGCCCAGGGAAAGCCTCTGTCAGAAGCCTTCTTCTGACAAGAAGAGCTAAGAAGATGGTCAAGGTAAACTGATCAGAGGCCCACAGGACAGGAAACCACTGAGGTTCTTTGGGACCCTGAAAATAACCAGGATCCAGCTCATAAAACGTGCATGGAGAGTCAGGATGGATTGGGATTGGGGTTAGACCCTGTTAGGACATCAGATGTTGCTGAGGTAGGGAGCCTAGAAGCCAGGACTTCCTGTTAACACAACATAGCAAGGTTAAGAGCTAATTAATCTTTTCAACAAAGTCTTTTCAGAACAAGAACTACTTCTTCTGTTTTTTGTTTTCCCACAATGGCCAGGTCAGTGCATAAATCAGGCCCTCAATAATACTTGTTGGTTGACCAGTCATTCATTAGTTGAGGGCAGTTTCTGGGCAATTTTCCCAAGTATCACTCTCCTTGCTTTGAAATGAGAGCCTTTCCCAAGGGTACCAGGTTGTCTTGAAAATCAGGAGTTATTTATCTGTCAACTAGTTAATTGAAAACATGCCAAATGCTAGGCGAGGCACTGGAGAGTATACACGAGTCCAAGTCCTCAGACTTCACACGCAGACTTAGGAGCGCTCTAGCTGGTTAGAACTATTTCCCTTCTGATTTCAGGACTGTAGTCCCCACCTCTGCTGCTGTGCCTTCCTCGTTACCGTGAAAGCCTTTGGGTTGTCTTCATCCCTACACAGTAAAATCATCCCGTCTTTCTTTGCTTTTTCATATCCAATATCTGGCATGGTATTTGCCCTATAGTCCATATTTGAGTTCGGTTAAGTTGATGCTTGGAACAGCATCGGAGTATGTGTGAGCCAGAAACGCGTGGTACAGGCTGTGAGCCCTGCAGAATTCAGAGGAAGAGAAGGCTCCCTGGGATGTCATGAGGACTAGGCCTGGTGGACTTCCAGAAGGGAGATGGAGTTTCAGGCAGGGAAAAAAGTTGCATGTACAAAGGTCTGGAGGCAGATTAAGGACAGGTTGAATAAGAAATAGTGAGATGGAGGGGACTGAGCCTGGGGCTCAGTCGTTAAGCATCTGCCTTCTGCTCAGGTCATGATCTCAGGATCCTGGGATTGATCCCTGCATCTGGCTCCCTGCTCACCAGGGAGCCTGCTCTTCTCTCTCTCCTCCCTGCTCCTGCTCTCTCTCACTATCTGTATCTCTCACAAATAAATAAACAAAATCTTAAAAAAAAAAAAAAAAAAAAAAGGTCCATGGTGGGTGGGTGAGCTTAAGGAATTTAAGGTGGTGAGCTGGGGAGGTTGAAGAGACCCAGGGCCTGTGGGTTTAGGAAGTGTGGAAGCCAGTCCTGAGCTTGGGAAATAACGTGATGGGCTAAATTAGAGGAGAGACCAGACATCAATGAGGTGTCTGGGACAGAGACTTGGAATAGAATTGGGCCCACCTGAAAGAGCTTTGAAGGGAGGCTCATGATAGGGCCACCAGATTGATGTAGGGGATGACAAGAGGTGAGATGTAGGATGTCAGAATTGACTTCTTTTCCTTTAAACCAGTCTTCTGAGTTGTGGCAGCCCTGAAAATTATAATCCAGAAATCTGAAGTAAGTATATTTATGGGTTCTGGCTCCCCACCAAGATGTCAGGCCAGTACTTAAAACCCATGTTGAAGACTTGGAGTACGGAGGACTTTGGATACAAGCCTTCTTAGCTGCTTGAAATTAAGAGAGTTTATTTAATAATGATTCTTTTTTCCTTGCTGAGAGGGAAAATAAGTTTCACAGTGGCATTACAAAGATTAGATTGATAGCCTGAGAATTTGCTTGGGATGTAGCAGGTTTATGGTAGACAACCAGTTTTCTTGTCTCCACACTTGCTGAAATCCAAGAATTATATTGTGCTTGCCTTTTGGATCACTATATTTTGTCCTGGTCGCAGGACAGAACATTCCACCCAGTTTATTGTTTATATCCTGTATATATTTTTTTTCTTATCGTTAAACATTACAGGAAATTTACTGATTCTCAAAATGAGTACTTCCCAGGGGCGTCTGGGTGGCTCAGTGGGTTAAGCCTCTGCCTTCCACTCAGGTCATGATCATGATCTCAGGGTCCTGGGATGGAGCCCCGAAGGGGGTGTGGGGAATCTCTGCTCAGCAGGGAGCCTGCTTTCCCCTCTCTCTGCCTGCCTCTCTACTTGTGATCTCTCTCTTTCTGTCAAATAAAAAAATAAAATTTTTTAAAAAATCTTTAACAACAACAAAAAAAGAGTACTCCCCAAGTAGAGAGTGGCTCCAGGATTGGTTCACCCAGCAGTAACTGCCATATTCTTGTCTCCTCTTCCCCTGTCCCTTCTGCCACCCTCCGCCCTTGGGTTTATACTGAAAAGGCTTCTTGTCCAGCTGTAACTCGGCTATCACCATTCCAGTTGTCTCAGGAAGATGGGACTCTTTCCTTGTCCAGCAGAACTTTGCCCTGTTTCTGGCCAGAACACTATCAACATTCCTACCTCCACACCAAACCCTGGCAAGGGGAAGGTGACTACAACGATTAGTAGGCCAATCTGGGTTTACCCTAGTCATGGGAGAAGGGGAAGCCGTCTAGTGACGGGTCAGTGTTTCCCACAGGGCAGGTGTAGGAATCTCCCAAGGACCTAATTAAAATGTGGATTCTGATTCATTTTGTTCAGAGTGGGCCTGAGATTTTGCATTTCTTACAAGATTTTGCATTGGATGCCAGTGTCACTATGGAAACCACGCATGGAAGCTTTGAGTAGAAAAGGGGAAAGTGGCCAGTCCAAAGTAAGCGGCATCCCCCACCACTTTCTGGAACACTGGGCCCACCTTTGGGATGAACAGTTTCTATTCTGGTCCTGGTGCAGCCCATCTCCTGAAGCAGGTGGCTTCCTAACGACAAATGACCTTTGACCTTTGCAGCCGCACCTTGCAATTTACAAACTGTAGTTTTTACCCACCCACTTTGGTCCTCTCTGTGTTTGCTTCTTTTTAAATGACAAAGGGAAGATAGGTAGATAGGTAAGGTCTTAAAGGTCACCTCTCTGGCCGAAATACCCATTTTGTCACCCAGGGCTCTTCATTTTTCTGCTGTGCTCTAGGAGCTTCTTGCTGATGGGATCAAGTCTTTCATTGACTCTGAATCCTTGATCCCCTGGGTGGAGATGAAGTTTGAAGTACTAGGTGTGCTCTCCCATTTCAGGGATGACTTACTTATCCAACATCACAGGACTGCTCAGTATTAGCACTGGGGTGTAGAGTTTAGCCTCTGCATCAGAAATGTTTAGGAGCCTAGAGCGTCAGAAATGTTTAGGAACCCAGAGCCTGCCGTTTTCTCTTTCCTTCCTGGCCGACCGGGTACCCTCAGCCCCGGTGGTCCATTTCCAACGATAACCTTTTTCCTCTCGCTTTCTTTGCAGGGTGTTTCTGTGGCCTGGGACTGGTTAGTACCAACAAGTCCTGCTCCATGCCACCCATCAGTTTCCAGGACCTGCCTCTCAACATCTACATGGTCATCTTCGGCACGGGCATCTTCGTCTTCATGCTCAGCCTCATCTTCTGCTGCTATTTTATCAGGTGGGTGGCACTCTGGGGGGCCTCTGGGGCTGGCAGGCAGGGAGAAGGTGGCCAGGGGTTGGGGTGAGCCAAATGAGGCTCCCTCAGCAGTGTCCCTGGCTTCCCACTGGGGCCCCTCCTCTGAGGACACAGGGCCTAGCCTGCCCTTCCCTGGGCCCCTGAGGCCTGCTGTTTCTATTTTCATCAGCCTGTCAAGTTGTCCCAGTGCACATAAGGTCACCATTGGTTGGGCTGCAGCGCACCTCTTGGCCTCTTAACCCTAGGATGGCCTAGGATGACTGTCTGACCAAGTAGTATCGTGAGTCCGTCCCTTCACTGTGTCTCTACTCCCTGCTCACACTCTGGGTAGCCAGGGCTAGGTGGCCCTCGGTCACACCGCTGGCATGTTCCTCTGCCCTCCTGGGAAATCCTGTTGTCAGCCCTCCAGATGCTAATATTAGCAAGCTCATGTCTGGGGAGCTGGTTGTTTATTCTCTCTGGTAAGCTCTTATTTTTGATAGTGGTTGGGGAGAAAAACCTAAACCCCCCCCCCCCAAAAAAACCCTGAAAATGTCACTTGTTCTTACTACATAGAGACCCAGGGAAGGACTTGAGCATGGCAGTGGCTCCTGAGGCTTCCCAAACTTTCTTCACCTCCTGTTGAGAGACATGGGAACTGGTGGCTGGTTTTCTACCAAAAATTTGGGGCATGACTGGTATTTAGAGTGGAAATTAGTGTTTCTGACAAGGGCATGCTCTTGGTATTAACAGTCCCCTCATTGTATGGGACTGTCTTGCCTACTGGGGAGTGTGGAGCATCCCTGAGCACCCTTGTGGGGCCTTGGGGCCCTTGTGATAACCACTCCCTCCCCCAACAGTGTGCACATGCTCACACTTGACCAAAGGCCTGAGTAACTGTCAGCTGGAGTCTTAACAAATTATTTATCTATTTACTTATTTATTAACAATTTTATTTATTTGTTTGACACAGAGCGAGATCACAAGCAGGCGGGGTCGGGGGGGGGGGGGTGTGGGGTGGGTGGGAAGCAGGCTCCCTGCCTAGCAGAGAGCCGGACGCAGGGCCCTGAGATCATGACCTGAAGGCAGAGGCCCGGCTCACTGAGCCACCCAGGCGCCCCTTACCAAATCATTTAAATTAAGTTGAAGGAAAGAAGGAGTTCCAAGCTCCCTACTGAGATGTCTTGGTGGGTCTGAGTGCTTCACCTGGAGGGACGCGAGGGGGAAGGCAGACACTCCTCCATATTCCTGAGGCAAGAAGAGCTTCCTCTATAAAAGGGGAAGTGCCCTGACTGCCCCCAGGCAGCCACTTTAGGCCTCTTCTTTCTCAGAACTTCATAAAGTTGCTGGGACTGGAGTTTTCTATTTACAAGTCAACACAAAGAAGATAGTGGTTTGTTTTCTCTCTCGTACAGTGGAGTCTACAATTTGCACAAGTGGGAATGAGGGCAGCTTTTCTAGTAGCTCTCCCTCCTGCATTTCCCTTCCCCAAAGCCTATATTTTCTTCCTCAAACTTTCTGGCTTCCGGACCACCAGCCACCCCCTTGCTGTCCACACCAAGCAATTCATGCAGTTCCCCAGAGACTGAAGATGGAGACCTACCAAATACCAAAGGTTTATATATCATGCTCGGGGAGGAGTCTACAAAAAGAGCTCTATCTGGTACACACCCACGCTGCAGAGGGGGTCAGCTGAAGGAACATCTAGAAAATCACCCAGGGCCAGGAAGTGGGTGACCAGGGTTCATTTCCTAATTCTGCCACTAATAGGATAGGTGTGACCTTGGGTTTTAACTACTGTTTTAACCCTTGGTAGTGCCTTCTCTGTGCTATTTTGTGGCTGGGTTCCCCCCCCCCCCCCCCCCCCCCAGTGTATGTATTGGCCCACTTTGTAAATGAGGAAATTCCTGCACAGGCAGCGAAGGGTTTGCCCAAGGTCCTATGTCTGGGAAGATCCAGACGTGGGCTAGCCTGGTGGCCATTAGCTAGACTCTTTCAGATTCCAGACGTTCGCCTTCTCTGAGTGCTAACGCCTTGAATGGGAAGTGGAGGAGCAGCTGTAGCATCCCCCAGTACCCCCTTCCCGCTAGAGATCGGGGTCCCCCAGAAGGACAGGCCGGGGAGTTGGGTCTCGCTGACTTATTTTTGGCCGGCTGGAGGCAAAACCAAGCAATCACCACATGATACCAAAAGCCTTCCTGACTGCGGGCCGCTTGGCACCACCTGTCCCTTCTGTCACCCCACCTTCTGTTCTGCAGCCTGCCTGAAGCCAGCTGACCCCGGAGTCTCATGGCTCCAGAGGCCCGCTGCTGTGTGGCAGCCTGTGGGTGTCTATATATAGAAAGACACACAAGCATAGAACCACTTCCTCTCGCTGCTTCTCCGTTTCCTCCACAGCCAAAATAGGCCCATGACCCCTGCTCTCCACCTGGTGAGCTCATTGGCCAACACCAGCCTGCACTCCCTGGCTCCCCCTCCACTCCTTCTTCCCCGGTCCCCAAGAGCTGACCTCTGCCCTGTGCAGGATGGAGGGGCCAGTGAAGTACAAATAGGCAGGAAAGGGACAATTATTTTCAGGACCTGGTTGCATTGTTCCAAAAGGGAAAAGAAGCCAGGGAGAGCCCCCCTGGCCATGGCTAGAAATGGTCTCATTGAAATCCGAGTATTTTTAGTAGCTTTGCTCACTCGACAGCTGAGAAGGCCACCTGTCCAAAGTTGCTGGCACTACGTCCTCTGCTGGGATGGCCCTGGTTGGGGAGGGGAGGGGTTGCCTTTTGCTTTGTTTCCCTTGCAACCTTTTTTCCACCCTGCTCTCCTCACAATGTATACCTTCCCGTTCCAGAAATCTCCACGCAGGGTAAAGGCTTTCCCTGTTCTGGTGGTGCTGGGCTTGGTGGCGGGTGGCGGAGGCTGCCTGCTCCTGGAGGGTCTTTGACGGTGACCATCAAGTGGAGCCAGGCAGACAGAAGGGATGGGGGGAGCACCCCGCACATCCCATGAAACAAGCAGAAAGGAGCCACGGGGCAGGTGAGGCAGTGGGACACCTGAGATGTGAGCCGTCCCCTCATTCTCCTAGTTACAAAGCAGGCTTCTCACCACTTCCTTATTTACTCTGCTGCATAGCTGGTCAGCTCTGTCTTCCTCAGAAGGCGGCTGCGAGCACTTTGGTAACTTTTTCCTTTCCCAGCTTCCATCCGTAGCAGCCAGCTAACAGTTGTTCCTTTAGGCTCTGGAGGTATCCATGCCTGCCCCCCTGGTTTGGAGGTGGGACCCAGAGCCCTGCATATGAAAGACTTTCCTGGACTGAGGAGTTCCCTGCAAAGTAAAGGCTGGGACACTGGGAGTCCTGTTTAAGCCTTTGGTCCAAACATCTGATGACCAGAAACTCTCCAGGAGATGTGCTGCCCTGGGCCACCTTAGCCCCGTGGTGTGACTCCACCCGGACTGGAGTTCTTTTTTTTTTTTTTTTTTTTTTTTTTTAAGATTTTATTTATTTATTTGACAGAGAGAGACACATCGAGAAAGGGAACAGAAGCACAGGGAGTGGGAGAAGCAGGCTTCCTGCCAAGCAGGGAGCCTGATGCAAGGCTCAGTCCAAATCAGGATCTGAGCCGAAGGCAGACGCTTAACTGAGCCACTCAGGCGCCCCTAGATTTTATTTTTAAGTAATCTCCACACCTGACTTGGAGCTCAAACTCAGAACCCTGAGATCAGAGTCACATTTTCCACTGAATGAGCAAGGCACCCGTGGACTAGAGTTGTTTTTTGTTTTAAGATTTTATTTTATTTATTTTTTTATTTTATTTATTTTTTTTAAAGATTATTTGACAGAGCACAAGTAGGGGGAGAAGCAGGCTCCCCACTGAGCAGGGAGCCTGATGTGGGGCTCGATCCCAGGACCCTGGGATCAGGACCTGTTCCTAAGGCAGCTGCTTAACCGACTGGGCCACCCAGGTGCCCAAGATTTTATTTTTAGAGGGAGAGAGAGGAGCGTGCAGGGGGCATGGCAGAGAGGGAAGAGGGAAAGAATCCCAAGCAGACTCTGTGCTGAGCAGGGAGCCCACACGGAGCTCAGTCTCTTCAGTCTGAGACCATGACCTGAGCCGAAACCCAGGAGTCAGGTGCTCAACTGACTGAGCCACCCAGCGCCTCCACTAGACTGGAGATCTTAAAAGGGGTTCCAGGTCCAGAGCCTCTCCGGGGCCCCTGACTTCTGTTAGGGCTGCCAGCTCCTCCACTGTTCCTATCTGGGTCTGACCCTTGGGCATGGCTCTGCTCTGCCCCGTGTTCTACACCTTCCCCTGCTCTGGCTGCAACTCAGCTTCTCCACACTGTCCATGGAAGGAGCATCTTCTCACGCCTTTTGGTTGTGGCTCATGATTTGAAATTCTCTTCCTCTAACTCAGATCAGCACTCTTATTCTGCAAAAGGACAAATTATCTGGGGCTTTGGAAGTCGTCTAATCTCTCTCAATAACCCCACTCTCCTGGGCAAAAGCAGCCATAGACAATAGGGAAATTATGAGCATAGCTGTGCTCAAATAAAATTTTATGGACATGGAAATTTGAGTTTCATATATTTTTCACATGACATGAAATATTCTTTTGATTTCTACTTTTCCACCACTGAAGAATAAAAAACAGTCTTCACTCCCAGGCCCTATAAAACAAATGGTCAGCTGGCTTTGGCCCTTAGGCCAGAGTCTGCAACACCTATTATAACTTGATGAGCTTCTGATGTTTCCTTCCAGTAACCCAGATCTAGGGTAGAAGTGATCAGTGGGGAGAGCAAGCCCCACCTAACTCCCAAGTATAGAAAGACCTAGAGCTACCTGCTAAATTTGGAAAGTTTCTTTCACTGCAAATAAGACAGCACAACAATAATAATAATAGTGCGTAATCATGGTCCCAGCCATTAGTTGTGGCCTTGGGGACAAACAAGTGTTTCCCATGTGGTCTGGTATCCTTCTCAGGACAATGGCGTATCCCATGTAGTAGGGGAAACTGGCCACAGTATGTGTCCAAGAGCTCAGGCTCTGTCGTCTGGTAGACTTTGATTCAAACCTGGCCATGCTGCCAGCTAGGCTTGGGCAAGTCATTTAACTTTTTTGGGCTTCTGTTTTCCTCCTCTGTAGAAAGGAAACTTTCTCAATGTACATGTGTACGTTAATAGGGGCGGACACAGAGCAAGTCGTCCATAACTACTGTGGGCTTGACACTGGGGTCAGTGTGCTGTGTTTTGGCTGTGTTAGGTTGTATGTAGGCCACTGGCTCAAAAAATTCCCCAGGGTCAACAGACGTTATTTATCCTGCCACCCTGGCTTAATGGTGGTACTCCTTTTAAGACCATCCAACTCCTTCTGTGTACTTAGTAAGCAGCTTGATGATCTGTAGACTTGGGGAGCCTGAACAAACCGAGGTACTGGGAAACAGCAGGGAGTAGGAATGAACAAATCTGCCAGAAAGTGCTCTGCCAGGATTCTCCCGTCTGTGGGACCTGCCAGTAAGTGTTGAGGCTGTTGGGCCTG
>ML110326.1:0-18072 GCA_003697995.1 Taxidea taxus jeffersonii | reverse complement strand
AAAAAAAAAATTTGAAATCGGGTTATTACCTGTATGCCATTGGACTAACATCCATGTACCTTAAGGCCTGATTAAAAATATTCTAGAAATGAGCTGAATGAGCCTGGCTTCAAGAAAGGTGTAATGTATGCCACCGTGACGTGTGTTCGAATGCCAAGATTAGTAAGACTTGAAATTAATAAAATCCGACACAAAATTCACACAATTGTGCTCTTGCCACCACTCAAGGTCCAGGTTGCTGCACAGAAGTTTGATCTTTCCCTTATTAAACTTTTTTCTCACTTCCTTGCTGACCATCACGGACACATGCTACCCTCCTGTACCAACATCTCAAAGAGTTGCATCACCAAATTTATGTGCTCAGATCTTGTACTCACGTGCTCCAGTGTTGCTCTCGAACGTCTCAAGGAAGTGTGGAATCAAGAATCAAAATGCACCAGGAGGGCTGGAAACGATTTTCTTGGCCACCGTGAGCGTGGAGTAGGTGGGCTGTGGTTGCCCAGGGCAGTGGCCAGTGGTCATCCCAGGAAGCAAGCCCGGGATACTGAGCACAGTAGGAATATTGAGCAAAGTTGAGTGTAGTGGGGGGTCACAGGTGGATGAGAGCTACTCATCCACGCAAAGGAGCTGAGCCTGAAGGGTAGGTGTGATAGGCTCTCCCCGCTGTGATGTGCCGTGGAGGCTGCTGGTTCAGCTTGTGCTGGTGCCCGACAGACCGATGAGCCTGGAGCACCTGCCTGTCCTAGGGAAGTGGTCATCCCCTGTCTTGGTGCGGTCCTTTGCCCAAGTACTCCTTCCACACTCTGAGGACTAACCCCCACTCCTTAAAATCCTCAGCCCCCTCACTGTTGCCAACCCTACAGAGTCTGGTCTTTACTTCATCAGGGGTCCCAGTTCTTCCTCTAGTCCGGCCAGCTTTGGTGCAGGGAATAAAACGCATTTCCTAAGCTAGACCGCCTTCCCTGTAGCTCCTTGCCCAGCCTCATGGTGGGTGTGTTTCTGGGATGCGGGGGGAACCAGGGGTCTGCAGGTTGGCTTCAATATCTACAAACTTCCACACCACCGTCCCCTCTTCAGCGTTGGCGTATTCTGATTAAAATGTTGGTACTAGGGATGCCTGGGTGGCTCAGTTGGTTAAGCGGCTGCCTTCGGCTCAGGTCATGATCCCAGCGTCCTGGGATCGAGTCCCAGATCGGGCTCCTTGCTCGGCGGGGAGCCTGCTTCTCCCTCTGCCTCTGCCTGCCACTCTGTCTGCCTGTGCTCGTTCGCTCTCCCTCTCTCTCTGACAAATAATTAAATAAAATCTTTTAAAAAAAAAATGTTGGTACTAAAATGTCTGTCTTTGCAAACTCGAACAGCATTGTCCTGAAGTTGAAATGATGGTGAAAATGCCTTGTATTGCTTGCGGTGCTTCGATCCAGCCTGGTAGAACAGTGCACAGGAAGGGAAAAACTTGCCGCTGACCAGAGAGGAATGACAGTAACTAGTCACAAGGTAAATAGTCACTGGTCCCCAATACACTGGCATGAGTGTGGTCCTGTTTCTCAGTGTTGTTTCTAGGGCACGTGCCCACGGGGGCTAGATGCTGGAAGGCAGGGTGGCCCGTGCCTTTGGAAAGGGTTTGAGCACAGTGTATTTGGTGTGAGTAAGCTCCTGGGCAGAAACTCTGAGCCCAACTGGTATGGAAGTGACAGCAGGGGACCCGTTCGGGGATGATACTGGAGCTGAGTCCTGCGGGGGTGACCTGGACAAAAGCACTTCAAGGGTTAACCAGCCTGGTGGGTGTCAGAGGGCACACAGGTCATGAATTTCAGGTGGAGAAAGGCTGGGGGTGAGACCATCCCGTGTGGGGCCGGGAGCCTGGAACTTGGTAGAGCTAGAATCCCGAAGTTCCTTTAGATTGGGATTTTTAAGAGATCTGAGCACCATTTGGAAGCTAAGCTAATGCCTTTCTTTGTGCACAAAACATTCAGAGGCAGCTCCAGGGTGCGTAGCGCTCCCATTACTGAGGAAGCGTTTGCATCCTGATCATGTTTCAAAGAGTAAAAATGGGCACTAGTTGGTAGAACATGCGACTCTCGATTTTGGGGTTGAAAGTTCAAGCCCCATGTTGGGCATAGAGATTGCCTTTAAAAAAATCAGGGGCACCCGGGTGGCTCAGTCGGTTAAGCATCTGCCTTTGGCTCAGGTCATGATCCCAGGGTCTGGGGATAGAGTCCTGCATTGGGCTCCCTGCTTAGCAGAGAGCCTGCTTCTCCCTCTCCTCCCTGCTTGTGCTCTCTCTTTGTCGCTCTCAGATAAATAAAATACCAAAAAAAAAGCAAAAACTAAAGGAAGCTGAGAGATAATCATATATACCAGGATCCTAACTCCAGTGATCGGTGGTAAGCAATAATGACCCACTTACCCACCAAGTTCTTTTACAAAATACATTTTGCTCTCCTTCCTGTATTTACCCCTCTGTGGGAGGCAGACTGCCCTCCATGAAGATACTCAAAGCAGAAGGTGCTTGTTAGCTCCTGGGCTGATACCATCATGGAAGAAAAAAGCCCCAGGTTACTGTCAAGTGATTCGTGTGCTTACCATTAGCTGGAACCACGGATTTTTTTTTTTAAGATTTTATTTTATTTGACAGAGATCACAAGTATGTAGAGAAAGCAGACAGCGGGCAGGCTCCCCACTGAGCAGAGAACCCAATGAGGGGCTCCATCCCAGCACCTTGAGATCATGACCTGAGCCGAAGGCGGAGACTTAACCCACTGAGCCACCCAGGTGCCCCGGATTTTTTTTTAACTCCATAATAGATGGCTTCTCTTATTTTATTTTTGAAGATTTATTTATTTGACAGGGAGAGTGAGCAAGTGAGAGCTCATACAAAAGCGAGGGAGAGAGAGAGCCAGACTCCCCATTGAGCAGGGAACCCGATGTGGGGCTCCATCCCAGAATGCTGGGATCAGGACCTGAGCCAAAGTCAATTGCTTAACCAACTGAGCCACCAAGGTGCCCCAGATTATTTCTTTTAAAGAATCTTCTGTGGATCCACCATTTACAACAAGAAATTGTAACGAGAAGCTCAGAGCAAAATTTGAAAGTGAGGGACTTAAATAGATTGGGACAATGGATGCCCTAAAAAATGGCACCTTCCCCTTCCCCTTCGCTCCCATCAGGTCTACCATTTCCAACTCAAAGTTACTCATTGCCCACTGGGCCTTTTCGCACTCTCACTAGAGCCTTTTCTGCCTCCCCAGGTAGGCCATGCTCACCCACACCCGACAGCCTGTATCTTCCATTCTGCCACCCTCTTCTGCCTCTCCGGGTGTCAGAATAACATGAATGCCCTTAACGGTGTATCACTCACACACTACGGGTGAATCTGCCAAAGTCATATGCACAGATGGGATCCAGTTGGAGACAAGAAGGTCAAATGATGACCAGTCATGTGGGCTGATGAATAACCAATGCTATTCATGGGAAGAAAACCAAGCTGTTTACCATGGCTCAGACCCCAGACCATCCACGGAACTGGATTCCTACTGGTCCTACTTTTTAAGAAATCGTGCCCATTTAATTCTTCCTTTAATAAACTGGCATACTGGGGCACCTAGCCGGCTCAGATGGTTAAGCATCCGCCTTTGGCTCGGGTCATGATCTCAGCATCCAAGCTCCTTGCTCAGCAGGGAGTCTGCTTCTCCCTCTCCCTGGTGGCTCCCCCTGCTTGTGCTCTCTCACTCTGTCAAATAAAATCTTTAAAAAAATAAAAAATCTTAAATAAACTGACATACTATGCATGGGGGGGATATGATCACTATCACCATTGTGCTTTGACATGGCTTCTGCTTCTGTCCCGAATGACAGTCTCAACAACAAGCCAGAGCATGTGCTCTGTAGAAGGGGAAACATCCAGCACCAGGAGCACAAGTAGCCATCTTCGGTTGCTCCCGGTGCACTTCACAGTCTTTGTCTCTCTTCACCACTGCTATATCTCAGCACATTTTTCTCATCTGTCTTCTCTCCTCCCTCGTTCCTTTTGTCTCCTTCCTTTTTTCCTCCTCACAGCCTACTCATGACATTACTGCTGAACACTCCTGATGGGCCATGATTGTCATGAATGGCTCAAACTAAGGGCTTTGACCCAGATGATGGCATGAGTTCCCCCGGCAGCCAGCTCTGGGTTTCTAAGTGTTTAATATGTATATATGCTCATTAAGTATCAAGAAGGTGGCTGATACCCTCCAAGACTGGAAGAGAATCCACGATGACTTTAAAGGCACGATGCAACGTGACTGGGGCCAACACATCCAAACCCAACAGAAGGAAAACCCAGGTTTGCTTCAGTGGAGAGAAGCTGATTTGGAAGAACAGTGGATGTCCAGTTGGGCATAAGTCGAGAGAAATCCAAACAAATCCAAAATGCAGTCGCGTCACTGTACCTGGCCAGGGAGACATCCTCTCTTCCTTCTTCAGTATTAACCAAATCTCTGTTGGATCATTTTACTCAGACCTTTATGTCTGCAGAAAAACAGATGCTACAAAAATTCTATGAGGAAGGAACTGGAGTGTTTCAAATCTGGATGGATAAAGAGGAAGGGGCAAGCACTTTAGTGGTGGGCTCCAACATTGCCTTGTAAGCATGAACCTCCATCACAAACTCAGTCACTCCAGAAATAGTTTTCTTACCTTCCAGTTGCCTTTGACTCCGAGCCACCAACTTTCTCCTCCTCTTCCTGTATACATTGTTTGCCTTCCTCCCCAAATTATTCATGAGCCTTAGAATCTTAATGCAGATCGCCACCACCAACCCCCATCCTCTGTACACACTATGAAACAACTGATCTGCCTGTTCTCTGGGCCCCAGAGACCCCACGTCTGTCATCCCTGGTGCCCAGTCCGCAGTGTGGGAAGCTTGCTGAGGTATTGGGGGTCCTGCTTATCCAGGAACCCACAGAGCTTCCTCCACCGACATCCTTTTCGGCTGCTACCTGGGAGCTAAGGTGACCGTCCACATTCACCTTGGGACCCACCACCATTTTCCTTTTCAGGTTCAAGTATAGCATGAACCACCTGCATTGCACAATGAGCATTTTGTATTTGTTTTATCCCATGTCTATCCATTTATCCATAGTCAATGTGAAGATCGGCACTTTCTGATAACTTGGTGACAAATTCTGAAGGGAAGTTCTGACGTCAGGGTGGTTTTAGAAATTACTCAGATATGAAATCATTTTATATTTAAAATGAGATGAGTAAAGCATTTTTCACTGCCTCTGGTGACTTTTAACCTTGCTTGATTTCAGGCTGGTGGCAAGGGAAAAAGAAGGGGGGAGGGGAGAAATGCAGCGGGAGGATAGGAAGTTCTCCTCTTACTGCACATATTAACATTTCTTGCACAATTACCCGTGGAATATTCTCATTTTGGACTTTTTCCACACCCTAAATTTAGCAAGCTGGAATTATCTTTTAAATACCACTTTAAGCAACCTTTTTTTGAAAAGAAGAATGCGGAAGAGGGGGAAATCTGCATTTCTTTGTGGTTAGAATGCAATGGCCTCAAGTTAATTACTCTGCGAGGCAGCCGATTACTCCTTTATTAAATGCTGAGGATATAGTAAAGACAGTAATCTAGCAAATTCATTACAAGTCTGAAGATTAGAGATTTATCCATTCAGACTGAGAAACAGGCAGTGCACTTACAGGCATCTCTATATGTTCTGGTAACGGCGCACATTGAAATGAATAATTGCCTTAAATGTGTCAGGTGGGTTTCATCATTTAAGGGAATTCTATGTTTTGAGTCTTTTTAGAACTAAAAAAGTGTTGAGAATGAGGGCTGAGGACTTTTTTCATTTGTTAATTTCTGAACTTTGAAACACTAAAATCTTCATATAAAATCAGTTTTGGGGGGACGCCTGGGTGGCTCAGTTGGTTAAGCGGCTGCCTTCGGCTCAGGTCATGATCGCAGCGCCCTGGGATGGAGTCCCGCATCGGGCTCCTTGCTCAGTAGGGAGCCTGCTTCCCCCTCTGCCTCTGCCTGCCTCTCTGTCTGCCTGTGCTCTCTCTCTCTCTAATAAATAAATAAATAAATAAATAAACAAAAATCTTTAATAAAATAAAATCAGTTTTTGTTAAAGTGAGACATCACTCTAGAATACGACGGAATTTCCTTAAGTCGGGTTTAAGAAATGCAGGAAGCCAGTACAAGTGTAGAGAGAGAAGTTTTGAATGAATGTTTTTTGTTGATAATTATTAGTTTTACAGTGTGGGGAGGGCTCAGTATTTGAGAAACAAAAGGTTTACAGTTGATGAACTGTGGCTTATTTGGAGATCAGGAGTACCTTCCTTTGCTGTTCCTCATTATGAGGCTAATTTGTACGGTGGAATAAACAAAAAAATGGGTTTTAAACCCAGCTCTGTCTCCAGTTAGCTGGGAGACTTGGCCTGGTTCCATAGTGAGGCCTCACCTTTCTCCTCTGTAAAATGGAGCTAATGGTAACTGGCTCCAGAGTGTAGTCAAGAGTGTATCTCAGAAACCCAGAGTACATTCTATGTTAACTAATTGAATTTAAATTAAAAAAATAAAAGAGTACATAAAAGCATGTGTAAAACAGACTCAAAGTCATGTTCAAATATAAGCCATTTTTGTTTGTGAAGTAGTAGGGACTTAGACCCCCAAGTAAGGGACTATGTGAAAAGTCTTTCCAGCGGGAGGCCTACTTCTCCCTCTCACACTCCCCCTGCTTGTGTTCCCTCTCTTGCTGTCTCTCTTTTTGCCAAATAAATAAGCAAAATCTTCCCCAAAAAATGTAAAAAGAAAAAAATTTTCAGGTGGCTTGACACATAGTATTTTTTAAAAAGATTTTATCTATTTATTTGAGAGAGAGACAGTGAGAGAGAGCATGAGAGAAGGTCAGAGGGAGAAGCAGAACCCCCATGGAGCCAGGATCCCGATGCAGGACTCAATCCGGCATCCCGGGATCATGACCGGAGTGGAAGGTAGCCGCCCAACCAACTGAGCCACCTAGTCGCCCGACACATAGCATTTGATAGTAATTATTTACTAGTATATCCTAAAGGCAGAGAAGAACAGCAAAGAAATCTTCAATCGTGTTCAATAATCTTTAGTGATAATATTCTCTTTAAATAACTTTATGTGTAAATTGAAGATAAAGAAGTAATTGTTGTAAGAAAAGATTTTCAGTGTAAGAGATGTCTAATACTTTAAAAGTAGAAACCTGATGTCTTAATTTCAATTGGAAATATCAATATGAACCTGTGATTTATTTTTATTTTCTAAAGAATACATTTTTACTAGATATGTCTGCTGAGCCTGGAAACCTAAAATAAGGGAAAAAAAAAAAAACTCTCAGGAGGAGCGGCATCCCATGGTTTGGATTATAGCCTTTAAATAGCATTTACCCTTAGAAGGAGACAGGGCTCCTGAATGGTTGAGTCAGTCTTGCCATTCTAGACAGCAAGGAAGAAATCCAAGACTACTGGTCATGTCAGAAAGACACAGGAGCCAGAATGAAAAGATTCCCATTGGCCTCGAATATGTGTGAGGGGGAGAAAGGGGAGCAGGGACAAGGGATATATAGGAAATCTGTATCTTTTGCTCAATTTTGCCGTGAACCTAAAACTGCTCTAAAAATTAGACTGTATTCAAGGGGTGCCTGGGTGGCTCAGTGGGTTAAAGCCTCTGCCTTTGGCTCAGATCAAGATCCCAGAGTCCTGGGATTGAGCCCCACATATGGCTCTCTGCTCAGCAGGGAGCCTGCTTCTCTCTCTCTCTTTGCCTGCCTCTCTGCTTACTTGTGATCTCTGTCTGTCAAAATGAATAAAGTCTTTAAAAAAAATAAAAATTAGACTGTATTAAAAATAAATAAAGCTTCCCTTTGGTCAGAGGCAACTGGGCAGCTCATTTGGTTAAGTGTCTGTCTCTTGATTTCGGCTCAGGTTATGATCTCAGGGTCCTGAGCTGGAGGCTGGGGAGGAACCCACGCTGGACTCCCTGATGCTTAGCAGGGAGTTTGCTTCTCTCCCTCTCCCTCAGCCCCTTCCCTCACTCAAGCAAGTGCGCACACCTATGCTCTCTCTCTTATTCTCTCTAAAATAAATATTTTTTAAAGATTTAATCTTAATCTTAAGATTTTAATCTTTTTAAAGATTTATTTATTTGACAGATCACAAGTAGCCAGAGAGGCGGGCAGAGAGGGGGCGGGAAGCAGGCTGCCGCTGAGCAGAGAGCCCATGGAGGGCTCCATCCCAGGACCCTGAGATCATGACCTGAGCAGAAGGCAGAAGTTTAACCCACTGAGCCATCCAGGCGCCCCTAAAATAAATAAATCTTAGAAAAAAAAAGCCTCCCTTTGGCAAGAGATAGGGCAATTTGAGTGTGAAAAGAATAATGACAATGGAATGAAACTCATCAAATCTATAAAATTCCTTGAGATCACATGAAACTAACAACAGCAAAATAACAGGTTTCCATTGAAGGGTCCTAGGGTACTAAACTTATTCTAAAACTCGGTAAGGGGAAGAATCAAGCCTTTTCTGTATTCCTGTACAAACTGTATTGAACTATCAGAGGAAAGATTGATGGGGAGGGAACTTTAATGCAGATGGCACTCTCCCCAGTGAAAGTGGGAAATCACCAGGTGCCTTCAGTGACAGAATTGGAAGCACACAGCCCTGCTCCCAAGGCTGATCCCACACTTCACCCTGCCTGTGGATCTGACAGTCTCTCTACCAGAAATAGGGGAGACAGAGGGGAAAATTCGATGACAGCAAGAAGCAGCAATCTGCCCAATCCAGAGCTTTGGTCCTTTTTTACAAAGACCCGTGGTCTTGTTTCTACAGTGGCATTTTCAAAAACAGAGGAGAGCTGTTACATAGTTTTCAAAACTCAGGAGAGAGCACGAGGAGCAAGCATCCCATAATACATTTCTAAGCGACACAGGTGGGGAGAAAGAGGCAACACGGGTGGGTTTGTTATTTGGGTTTCCGTCTTCAGACATTTTACTGAACAGAGGGGCATGGCGTCAAGGAGAACATTCGAACAGTGGAATGGAGTGAGCCCTTTGGGGCACCCGTGGAAATGATTAGGGCACAGGAAGGGAATGCCATTGGAATGAGGTCCTCAAAGAGACACAGTGAGCAGGAGCCCAGTCCCTGTGGAAGGAACAGCCTCTGGGTAAGAGGGCCTTAGATCATACGCCATCCTAATAAAAAACATGTGTAGAAATATGAAGCTGATGGCACAGATCTGAAAAAGAAGCTAAGTGAACCTAGACGTTTAGGAGGGAAAAAGTGTCCTGGAGATGAGGATTTACAGAACAGTGAGACCTGACTCCCTGAGTCAAATTTTCAACATGGCTCTGACTTCCATTATTCTGGTGGGTATTCTATGTTTACAAGATTCTTTTGTTTATAGCTCTCTTTACTACGCTGTTTCAAAGAATTCTGGTTCATTAAAAGCCATTCGGAGCTTACCCTACAAATCCTACGAACATGAGAGCCTTCCAAATAATTAGTATACTCTTTTCACCCAAACCAGCCTTCGTTATGTGAAATCTTTTGTAGCCTCACAGGCAAAAGGATATAGTGGTCACCTCATTCTCCGTAGGCATTCAGGGGTTGTAAATATTGGACTCTCATTTTTCCAGTTGGCCCGTAATCAGAAAAGTGGCTTTGCTGCAAAGCAGTAATTACCTACCAGTGTGTTCCCAATTCTATTATTAACCATGCTGAGACCACGTGAACCCTGAAAGACAGAGCTGCAAATACTGCCTTGCTCTAAACACGTCAGATTTCACTCTTCAGAGAAGGAATGGGAGCAAACACTTGTTTTTTACTTCCTCTCATTAAAAAAAAAATTTTTTTTATTTGACAGAGAGAGAGAGAGAGATCACGAGTAGGCAGAGAAGCAGGCAGAGAGAGGGAAAGTAGGCTCTCTGCTCCGCTCCCGGCGGGATCCTGCAGGGCTCTGTCCCAGGACGCTGGGATCATGATCTGAGCCAAAGGCAGAGGCTTAACCCACTGAGCCACCCAGGCGCCCCAACTTCCCCTCATTTTTGTTTTCCCCGAGGGGGGAGCCTTCACCTCACATGGTCAGTCGTATGGTCTCAGAAAGCCTGAGAGGTATGGGCGAAAGGTTCAGCCACCAAATCTCTGGAATTTATTGCATTCTTCCATTTCTCCTTAAAGGAAATAGTTAAAAATGTAATCTCCCTGTCCATAGCCTCATTCATACATAATTTTACGAGGGTACACATGGTCACATCTGTGCTTTGTAAAATGGTGTGGCCAGTCTGTTCTTTCCATGTTTTTGTTTTGCTAAGCTCCCCAGCTTCCTCTCTCCCTCCTTTTCCCCACCTGGGTGCCCAAGGCCATCTGTGCTGAGAAGCTGGGACATATCCTCCCAAGTTTTCTCCTTACTTAGGTATTCTTTGACCCACCCCTAGGTATGTATCTACCTAGAAAGGCATGCATTTAAAAAAATATATTTATTTGAGAAATAAATAAGAGGGAGAAGCAGGCTCCCCCACTGAGCAGGGAGCCCTATGCGGGGCTCAATCCCAGGACCCCAGGATCATGACCTGAGCCGAAGGCAGACGCTTAACCGACTGAGCCACCCAGGTGCCCAAGACATGCATTTTTTTTTAAGCACCGTCTTATAAACAGGGGGTCACAGCATCTGTTGTATCCTATGTTCACCATTGCACAACACCTTGTGGGGAGCCCCTCCCCGTTAGCTCCCCTTCACTTAGTAAATGGCAGGAGAATTCCCCATCATGGAAGGGACACGGATGAGCCTTCACTTTGTGTTCAGGTTTTTGCCCTATGAAGCCACACAGTGAACCCACTTGTTTATCCTTGTGGTCTTGAAGAATCCGTAGCCTTAGCTAGGGTCATCTGTATTTGACAGAGTTTCAGGAGCACAGCTGCCAATGAATTCATTTATTCTTTGAAGAGATGTTGCCAGATTGCTTTCCAAAGGCTGGAGGGAAAGGAAGGGAGAGTTAAGGAGAGGACAGCCAGTGTGGATAAAATGTTTAGTCTGTGCATTTAAATTGTGTGGATTGAATGAGGGGCCAAGTGCAAATGTAATGACCAATCCAGGGGTATTATTATTAGTTCTTCTAAAGCCTGTAGTCTCCCCCACGTGACCATCTGGGCCTCTGTGGAAGGAGCATCCTTCATGAGGTGTGTAGCAAAAGTGAACCTCCTTGATTATGCACGTGGAGGTTTGGAAAGGAAGGTCAGAGCCATGAAGAGCACTGGCTTTGGGGGTCAAACGGACTTCACCTCAAGTCCCCACATGACCCTTTTCCCCTGTGGCATCTTGGCCAAGTTGCCCAACTTCTGAGCTTCAGTATCCTCATCTGCAGAATGGAGAGAACGGTGCCAGTCTCAGAAGGTGGCTGTGAGGAGAAACATCTGGAAGGCCCCGAGCAGAAAGTCTGACCCTCAGGATAAGTGATGTTGTTTCTCGAAGGCCTTCATTGGATTGCTTCCCCATATCCGCTCTCGTTGCACGCCCCAGCCGACGAGAGCCCGCTGAAGCAGGCCTTGTATGGGATTTGTCTTTGCGTCTTTACATGCCCTGGGAATATTCTGAGGTGAATGCCAGGCGTCATCTCATGTCAACTGCTCATACTTGTGTGTACTTCTGACAGCAGTTCTCAAACTGTGATCTGGAGACCCGTGAAGGTTTTCCTCTCAGGAGGTCTGCCGCTGAAAACTATCATTTTAATAATGCTCATACACTGTTTGACTTTTTCATTCTCATCCTCTCATGCATGTGCGGTGGAGTTTTCGGGCAGCAGACAGAAAGCAGCAGCAGATCTGAGAATCCAGCTGTCCCTAACTAAACCGATATGACAGAGTTGCAAATTTTTGCAAATCTGTTCACAAAAATGTAAGACAATGCCACTCTGTTTTTTGTTTTGTTTTTGTCTTGGACTATATACTTATTTTTCATCAAAATGAGTTTGGAAACATGTTTATTTAAATATGTGTATTTATGGTGTTGCTGTTTTAAAAGAATCAGATGGATATTTTATTTTTTACTTTTTAAAAAGACTTTATTTATTTTGAGAAAGAGAGAGAGAGCATGCATATGAGAGAAAAAGAGAACACGAGCAGAGGGGAGGAGTGGAAGGAGAGGGAGAAACCGACTCCCCGCTGAGCAGGGAGCCTATTGAGGGCTTGATGTGGGGTTTGATCCCAGGACTCTGGGATCATGACCTGAGCCAAAGGCAGAGGCTTAATGACTGAATCACCCAGGAGCCCCCATTTGGTTTATTCATTCTTCAGTTGATGGACTTCGGGGTTGTTTCCATTTTTGGCTATTAGCAATAATGCTACTAAGAACATTTGTGTCCAGGTTTTTGTATGAATGCATGTTTTTAGTTCTCTTGGCTCTACACCTGGGACCAGAATTGCTGAGTCTAACTCTATATTACTCTATGCTTAACTTTTTGAGAAACTGTCAAACTGCTTTCCACAGCAGCTGCACCATTTTGCACTCCAACCACCAAAGTATCCGTGTTCCAATTCTCCATAGCTTTTCCAAAATTTGTTATTTTCAGCGATCCTGATGCTAGACATCCTTGGGAGGATGACTCGTCATTTTTAAAAGGGTAAAGAGTTCTTGAGACTAAAAGTTTAGAGAATTGCTCTTCTGACATAGGGCTTATAAAAATAAACATAATAACGTTGTCAATCTAAAAATTAATAATTCCACACAGTTGTGCGACACCAGGACAATCAGGTGGGCCTGGACAGACCCCATTTTCCCCGTTGTACCCTTAAACTTTCAACATGCCCTGTTTAGATGACAAATTGTATGAACACCCTAATAACGAGTCTGTGTTCAAATTTCTCCCAATTGCCTTCAGGATGTCTTTTTCCAACGTAGGGGGAACAAGATCTGACACTGCATTTGGTTGAGATGTCTTTGAGAACTTTTCATCTCAATCAGTTCTCCCTCTGCTCCATTTCTCTTATGCTCGTCATTGATTGAAGAACTGGGTAATTGGTGGAACTTCCCATATCCTGATTCGGCTGCTCAAACCATCGTGGTCTCCTTTCATGTGTTTCTTTGTCCCCCATGTTTCTCACCATTTGGTAGTTAGATCTAGAAGTTCGATTAGATGCAGGTTCAATGTTTGTGTAAGAACATTTCATAGACGCTCTGTATTTCCTTTTGCATTGCAACGGGAGGCATGTGGCATCTGTCTCGATCAGCGATGTTAAGATAAATCAGTGGGTTTAGGGTTTTTTAGCTTGATCCCGCCATTATAAGTTTCCCACCAATATACTTCTTTTTATTTTTACTTTTAAGTAATCTCTATGCCCAACATGGGGCTTGAACTCACCACCCTGAGATCAAGAGTCCCATGCTCTACCCACTCACCAAGCCAGCCAGATGCCCCCCTCCACCCATATTTTTTTAATAAAGATTTTTTTATTTATTTGACAGAGATCACAAGTAGGCAGAGAGGCAGGCAGAGAGAGAGAAGGGGGGGAAGCAGGCCCTCTGCTGAGCAGAGAGCCCGATGCAGGACTCGATCCCAGGACCCCAAGATCATGACCTGAGCCAAAGACAGAGGCTTAACCCACTCAGCCACCCAGGCGCCTCTCCACCCATACGTTTAATAGCATGGCTGTCGCTGCCTTGTTGCAGGGTTTCTTTACAAGCTGTGAAGAGTGACGCTCTAATTCCAACTGTTCTGTTGCATTTATCTTCCTTATACACTACTTGGGTATCCTAAAATGACAGCAGAATAAAAAATGCTTGATTTTTTTCCCTCTTATTTACTGATTTTCCGAACAAGTAGTTCCTTAGGTGATACAAGAGTAAACAATGAGGGATTTAAAAAAATATTACTATGCATTCATGGGTTTGTAAACATTTGATGTGTTTCAGTCAGTCCGTTGTTATTCATTCTTCAGCCCAAACTGTTGCATCTTTAGTCACAGGGCTCCCCTTTATCTTGACTCTTGGGCTCTTTTGACATAACCTCAGAAGTAATTGATAGCTACCTTATTCTGGGGTGTAACAAAATGCCATAGGCTCATCTTACACAATCCCTGCCCTAGTTTTGAGATCGGTCATCTCCTAAAGGGGTCTTTGTTCCTCTTAGTGGGCAATGGCATTTAGATGATGAGTTGGGACACTAGGGTTGCTCATAGCCAATGGGATGCCATTACTTCTTGGCCTTTTCAGTGGACACAGCTAACACAGATGTGTTTTGTAGAAAGAGAAAAATTGATCATGACCCATACCACCACTGCTGGTTCAAATTTTCCATTATGTAACTTATCCCTAACATCATTGATTTGAGACTTGTATCTCTTCGTCTTTCACTGAAGACCTTGGCATCTAACAATATCAATTCAATGACTCATTTCCTATTTTACTTACACATATAGATGTGAAATACAAATGCGTGCAATAACAGCAAGACAACAATACCAGTATTATTACTAACAAATACTATTATTAAGTGTAGTTTGATTTTTTGCCATTCTTTTTTTTTTTAAGATTTTATTTATTTATTTGACAGACACAGATATGGTGAGAGAGGGAACACAAGCAGGGGGAGTGAGAGAGGGAGAAGCAGGCTTCCCAAGGAGCAGGAAGCCCGATATGGGGCTCAATCCCAGGACTTTGGGATTGGGACCTGAGCCAAGTGCAGACACTCAACAACTAAGCCACCCAGGTGCCCCAACTTTGCTATTTTTTTTTTTTATCCTGAAGATGTGTCACACAAAGGATATATAGTCCAAATAATGAGTTTTAAAGTCAGAACTTATTTTTCCAGGTAGTTATGTCAGTAACTCCTGATATACTTTGATTAGTGGCTTTTTTTTTCATTTGAAAAATGCTTTGTTATTTTCTTTTTTTAAAGATTTTATTTATTTATTTGACAGACAGAGATCACAAGTAGGCAGAGAGGCAGGCAGAGAGAGAGGGGGAAGCAGGCTCCCTGCTGAGCAGAGAGCCCAATGTGGGGCTCGATCCCAGGACTCTGGGATCATGACCTGAGCCGAAGGCAGAGGCTTTAACCCACTGAGCCACCCAGGCACCCCTGTTATTTTCTTTAAAAAGGAAAAAAAAATCGGCACCTGGGTGGCTCAGTCGTTAAGCATCTGCCTTTGGCTCAGGTCATGATCCCAGAATCCTGAGTTAGGGTTCAGGCTCCCTGCTCAGTGGGGAGCCTGCTTCTCCATCTCCCACTCCTCCTGCTTGTGTTCCTGCTCTTGCTTTGTCTCTCTGTTAAATAAGTAAATAAAATCTTTAAAAAAAAATCATGTAAGCCATATATATGATTCCAAAGTCAAACTATAAAACACAGTATATGAAAATAAGCCTAGCTTCCATTATCATTATCATTCCCTTCATTCTGTTTTTTCCTTATATGTGACCATTTTTATTAGTTTGTGGTTTACACTTCCATTGTCTCTTCTTGAAAATGTAAGCAAATGCACACATCTTTGTTAGAAGAAAGGCAACGTATATGTAGTCCCAGGCTGCCTTTTTTCCACTTAATGTAACCTGGAGTCCTGTGGCCTTCCACAGAGATGGGCTTCATTCTTTTGTAAAGCTGCACAGAACTGCATTGTGTGGATGGCCGGTGGTTTATTCAGCCCATCTTCTGTGGATAGACTTGTGGGTTCAACAAACATTTATTGCGTGGCTAAATCGTGCCAGGCACTGGGGATAAAGAGATGGTCTCTGGCCTCAGGAAACTCAGAGAGAAGAGGGGGAGACCCCCGCAATACAAGGGCTTTGCTCACAAGGCAGTGAGCTCTTGGATCCACTGAGCACAAAGGGTGCGTGGAGCAGGACAGACAGGCTCACACACAGGCCGGACACAATGACACTGTTGACTGGCATCTTGCTCTCACACGGACCTTAATACGGGAGAATCCCCTTGGGAGGAACTTTTTCTTGAGTGCCACCAATTGGTCAGGGAGGACAAGGCCAAATGAAAGAGGCAGAGAGATAGGGTCCTAACCCCAGAATTTCCTCAAAAGAGGAAACGTGAATTCATACATCAGCTGTGGTTTAACAACGCCGGCATTGAATTTAACACTCACCCGGGATCGCTCTAAGCTGTGGACACATGCTTAAATTAACTCCTTTATTCTTAAATAACAGTCCTGAGAAGTAGGGACTATCATGTCACACATTTTACCGCTGAAGAAATTGCGGCACAGAGAAGCTACCGAACTCGTCCCCCAAGGGCACGCAGCGAGCGGACGAGGAAGGGGGCACGGGAGGACAGGGCAGACAGGACACTCGCAAGCGGCGCCCTCTCCCCCAGGTGGGAAAAAAGTACCATGATCACCCCCTGGGGAGGAGGAACTACCGTCGACACCTCCCTTCCCAGCGCCCCCCTCCTCCCCAAATCGAAAAAATCCTGCAGAGCTTTCTCTGGCCCCGGGGGGCGCAGGAATCCCAAAGCCGGTAGGCGACCTGCGGGGTGTGCGGCGGCGGCCCAGCCCGCCCAGCCCGCAGCGCGGATTTGAGCAGCGGCGTGGCCAGCCGAGGGTCCCCCTCTGACCCCTCCAAGGTGTGCGCCGCCCGGGTCAATTGGACACAGCTTTACACTCAGGGAATCTGCAGCGGGGGGACAAGCAGCGCCGACGTAGCATGACACGGGCAAGGACAAGGGGTCGCCCTGGGCAGTGGCTCTCCGCCCTGCTCCGCCTGTCGAACAGAACCAAAGACAGGTGGTTGTGGCCCCTCTCCCCGGCTTGGACCTGCGGACCGCCTCGCGCGCTGGCTCGCTGCGGGCGCCACCTGCCGCCCAGGCCCAGTACTGCGCGGGGAGGCACCAGAGCACGGGGCTCTCACCCGCGGGCCCGCGATCACCCCTCCTTTCCCGGCGGCCCCGCGTCTGGGTGGGAGTCAGATACCACAGGCCAAGTTTTCGCCAAACCCTGACACCTGTCTTCCAGCACCCTACAGAGATACCTGCTAAATTTAGGAAGCCAGGAGCTAGGTAAAAACCTACACCATTTATACCTTTATCCTAACCCGGAGAGCGTTACTCCGATAAACTCAAAAGACCTGCTCCCACAATCTGCAGAGCCAGTATAAAAACACCAAAATCCCTACCTCCCTTTCGATATAACTTGAAAAATGAAAGGATCCCATAAGTTCACGTCAGATGGGTAATGTGCCGAGGTCGTAACAAGGTTTGAGGGTGGCACACGTCACACAAGAGCGTGAACACCCAATCATCATGCTTATGAACTACAAAAGGATCGAGAAACTATCACCACTAAGGGGTTCCGAGGATGTCCCACTGACTTTTAAGAAAGGGTGACAGACTTATGCTTATATATTCAGTCTCAACAGTAAAATAATGTATACTTTTAAAATATCTTCGATATTTTTTTTTGTTTCTACCTTTGTAAATTAAAACAGAGCCAAATTAGCGAGCGCATATATCTATGCAAATTTTTTCGCCCCAACTCCACCTTTTGGGGGGGGAAGCTGGGTGTCTATTGCTTTACGACAAGCAGGTCGTGAAATGACGAAGTGTTGCCTGAGTATTGGCGGAAGCTAGCCCTGTGCTTTGCGGCAGCAAGGCGAGCTGGGTCCGGAACCTAATAGAGCGGTACTGGAGGGTTTGGAGGCTTATTTGTAGGTGCATGTGTTATGCCTTAAGGGTTTATTTTTTTAAACTCGTAGGGTTTTTGTTTTTTTGGTTTTTTTTAATCTTCAGGAAGGCAAAGATAATTTATCTACTGTTGGGAGTCTGAGCTTCTGTTACTTCCAGAGACGCTCCTTCCCGTTTCCTCCATCTTTTCCTTTACGCAGAGTGTACTCTTTTGAGGGTTGGACTGGTACCCCCTCGCCCCCAAGTCTTGCGGTATAATTTGGTTTTAGTTGCGTTCTTCGGGAGAATTACAGCCTCCGGGTGATCTTTTTTCTCCAGCAGGTCCCCATCAGCCTCCCATCTTGGCTCTCTGGAGGAGACCGGCTCATCACTGCTGCCAGCTGAGGAATGGAGCGGGACAGCTCTCGGGAAAACCCATCGCGGGAAGGCGCTTCCT
>ML110325.1:15926-50946 GCA_003697995.1 Taxidea taxus jeffersonii | reverse complement strand
GTGTGTGTGTGTGTGTGTGTGTGTGTGTGTGTGTGTTTCTGTTGTGACAAACACCCTCCTGAAAGAACCTTAATATAAACAAACTGAGGATTGCTGGAAGGGAGGTCGGTGGGGGGATGGGGTAATTTCCTGATGGCTATTAAGGAGGGCATGTGATGTGCTGAGCACTGGGTGTTACAGGCAATTGATGTTACTGACCAGTACATCTGAAACTAATGATGTACTATAAGTTGGCTAATTAAGTTTAAATTTAAAAAAATTTAAAAAACAACAATTAGTAAAAAACAAATTCCAACCAGAATGAGATACCATTGTGATTAATAAAATGATTGATATTTTACAGATTGATCATGCCAAGTGTTGGTGAGGATGCAGAGAAACTTGAACTCATTCACTGCTCTTGGGAATGTAAAATAATATGTGCACTTTGGAAAATGGTTTAGTTTTTCTTAGAAAATATAAATATTCATCTACTTTATAATCCAGCCATTTTATGAGAAACGAATGTTAACTTTAGATCCCATTCCTCTTTAATTCCATTGTCTTGCTATCCCCTCATCCTTGAGTGTTTTTTTTCATATGCATGTACTTAACAGTATTCTGCTGAGCAATTGTGTGAGAGCCTTTCCAGATCTTCATCATGCCCTCTCTGCCTCACTCTTTTTTTTTCTTCTTCACTTTCACTTTTCTACAATCTACAATTTCACTCTTCTACAATCTCTGCCTTCTTGCCCCTACACTCATCAACTAGGTCTCTTCAACTCAGGGAATTCATTGGGTTATATCTCCCTGAGCCATGCTCTGGAAACTCTCTCAAGGCAAAAAGCTTACCAATCATGGGGCTCATCTTGTTTGTTTCCTGTCTCTCCAGAATCACTGTCCTTCAGTCCATAATTTCCAAAATTTAAATTTGAAAACTGTTATTTTATTTTTTTCAGTGTTTACATTTCAGTGCTTTCAAGTAGTATGTTTTGTTTCTTTTTTTCAGTTTTTACATTTCAGTGGTTTCAAGTAGTAGCGTAAATTCACCTTGGTCAGAAGTGTCTTGTATTGGTTTTTACTCTGTTTCTCCCTTAGTTTTCCATTCTCAAAAACTCATAACTCCTTGTTTTTATGTACTCACACTGAAGGACTTTTTGCTTCTTTCTCATATTTATATTCAAGCATCTAGATCTAACCCATGAACAAATTCTATGGGATCTATTATCCAATATATGAAGATCTGACAGTTTGACATCATATTCTCCTAATGCTGCTTTAAGTCAACATCACTACTTATACAAAATGAAAAAAAGTGCTTATTGGTATTTCTGCATCCACATTTGCTGCCTTCGATTTAATTATCCTCACAGCAGGTTAGAGTAACACCCATAGAACATTGTTCATTACATACATTTTGCTCAAACCACCCCCCTGGTATTGTTTCCCATCTAAGCAGAGGAAAACACAGTTTTTCCCCTACACTTTGAGTTCCTTCTAATACTGGGCTATCACTCCTACATATTCATTTTCCTTCACTTACCCTGGCATATTCTTTGTCACTCAGACATAACAAATCATGCTATCAACTTTTTCTAGATGCATGTTCTTTTGATTCCTTCAGGCTTACCTTTCCATGACCACACCCTTAAGTGCATACATCAATCAATCTCTATTTCACCTTAGTATATTTTCAGTTTTCAATATAACCATTAGCATAATTTAACATATTAACTATCTATTGCTTCACACTTGCTTCACTTGAAAGTTGAAAACAGGGCTTCTTTGAATTTTATTGCCTGTCATAACCTCACCTCCACCCTGGGATCCAGAAAGATCTTTTACACATTTTAGGGAATAAACATGTTACCTATATTGAACAGATGAGCTCCACTAATATTTTTTTAAAGATTTTATTTATTTATTTGACAGAGAGAGAGAGCACAAGTAGGCAGAGAGGCAGGTAGAGAGAGAGGAGGAAGCAGGCTCTCTGCTGAGCAGAGAGCCCGATGTGGGGCTCTATCCCAGGACCCTGGGATCACGACCTGAACTGAAGGCAGAGGCTTTAACCCACTGAGCCACCCAGGTGCCCCTCCACTAATATTTACAACACATGTTATCTAGTGTCTATTAATCTCATATGAGAAATAATGAAACAAAGATTCAGAATATTTGAATAACCCAACCTATAAGGTAAAGAGTTAAGAAATTAATTGGGCAAGATAAATTATTTTTTTCTTGTATATATAGTTGCTATATTAAGTTAAAACATTCACCAGAAACATGAGCGATTATGATTGTATCCATAGAGAATGAGTCAATAAATGTTGGTACTATTTTTATTATTAAATATCAAATTTATTAGGTTGTAATGTTCTACCAGTATGAAATACAATTTATACTTCTATTCAGGAAATTTGCAAATACTATTTTGGTTCCTTTGGAATCATCAACCGTCAGTAACATCTACTTGAAAAGTAAGGATATGTTTTCTACATGAGAAAATCTTATTGTGCAACTATATAAGGAAAATGAGGAATAATATGGTGGTTGGTGACATATATTTCTTTTGTTCACACTATCTAGTAAAATACCTTTTTATCTAGCTAGTATCCAGTAAAAAATATCTCCATTTGTTGGACATGGTTTTCAATGTATCCATTAGGTCAAGACTGCCAAGTGGTTTTCAAATCTCTATCCTTTTAATTTGTTTATCTCCTTAATCCATAGAGATGCTTCCAAATATAACCAAGCATAGGTGATTCAAAAATCATCCATTTAGCACTTGCTGTGATGAGCACTGGGTATTATATGTAAGTAATGGATCACTAATTCTACTCCTGAATCCAATATTACACTATATGTTAACTAACTGGAATTAAGTGAAAACTTGGGGAAAATACCCAAAAGGCCACAAAAAAAATACAGAAAGTTATCCATTCAGTTCTGTCATTTCTTCTTTACATATCTGAAGTTAAAGTTTTGAAACTGTATCATTGTGTAATTATTATTTCTTTGTGATGACAAACTATATTTTCTCATTGTATAGCTACCCTATTTATTGCTGTGAATAGCTATAGCTCTATAACATAGTTTGTCTAATAGGTGCATAAAGTTTAACTTTGGGTTAATATTTGCTTGGCATATATTTTTCATCATTTTACTTTCAATATTTTGTATCCAGTTTTGAAACTATATAAGCCATAGTTGAACCTTATTTGCTATTCCAGACTGGCAATCTTTGTTTTTGCTTTTGTTTTCCTTGTGAGTTAACAAATGTCATGACAACTGGGTACTAAACTTTCTTTAACTGTAAGTTAAGTATTTTATCCCTCTATTACTTGCAATTACATGAAGACAGTTACTTTTTTGCTTTAATAAAATGTACCTAGATATTCACAATAAATATGTGTTAATGAGTATTAGAATAAATAAATGAGTGGATTACAACTTGAAGCCATCACTGAATTTGAAGCATCAGAATTTTTCTCTACTTTATTGATATTTTTATTTAAAAATTAAAGACTATGGTATTATTTAATATTATTTACAATACATGAAATATATTGCTGATAACTAAGCCAATTCCTTTATCAATTGCAAATGATCTTTTATTATTCCTGGGGGGAGGAACGGGAATTTCAATTAAGCAATTATTATCAAAATAATTTTTAAGGATTTATAGAAAAACAAAATTTTAATGAAAAATCTCCACTATTTGAAGAATACATTATCTTGAGTGTATAGCTTTAATTTAATGGGACATAATGGACATTATCTTATTTACTCTAGTCAAGAAAGCTGAGATTTGTTTCTCAATTTGGTTAAAATTTTGTAGTGATATATGATTCAGTTATCTACCGATCAGATAAGTTTTGGGTAGAGTTTTCAGGGGGAAAAAAAAAAAAAACAGAAACAAAACACTGAAGTAGAATTTCCTATTATTTTTGTCCAAACGATAAAGTTTCCATTGCACAAATTGAAAAGAAGGACTAAATAAACAAAGCCTGCTCTAAGAAGCAATTATAATAACAATTATTACTATAGTTAAAGTAAACTTATAACTTATTTCAATAATGAAACTATTTGAATAATCCAAACTATACATTTATGTTATCAGCCCATCACTATGAATGGGCTTGAATGGGCTGATGTTGTGTCCACCATTTTCACAATGGAAAACGTTAGACTTTCCATTATAAAGGAAAATTGTCTTTATGATGGAACCTATATTAGCCAAGTGAATCAAAGGATGTCTATAGAAGATGACCAACTTACCCATTCAATAAACTGAATGAAATCCAAATATTAATGTTAAAATAAGTCTTGTTAATATACTCACAGAAAAATTTTAACACTTTTAAGCTATTCCGGAATCTTCAAATTTGTCTCCTCATTCATTTTAAAGTTTGTTTCAAATTGTGGAAGTTCAATTGCAGTAATGGTCAAAATTAATAGAGCTAACAAAATCGAACACAGAGTAGATTTGCAAATATATCACAAAAAGCAAAATATTAAATATTATGGCTCAAATGTAATTGATTACTTTAACTCACACAAATGTAGAGAAAATAAAGAGACCTTAAAAATCAGACATTCAAACAAAATATTAGGACTGTTAGTTCAAATATCAAGCATTCATAGGAACTTGGCCCTCTAGTTTCTTGTTCTAAATAGAATGATCACCTCTGATCATGATGCTCCCATATGCCCAACTATATCATGCTCTTACCTTTGAAACCTCTTATTTTCTGTCTCACACTCCAATAGAATGTATAGTCTGATGTATTAATCCTCTCCCAATATAAGCCTAAAGTTGCTAACATTATTTGAAATACTGGATCGTGAACTTCAGACTCCTTGGAGAACATCTCTGTGAGTCAGTTTCCAAGCATGATTCTCCATAATACCTTTTCTCTAATACCTGTCCCCTTTCTTCTCTTCATTGTGTTTACTGTCTCTTTTTTTTCAGTATTTTTTCTCTAGGAAACTCTATTCTGGAATCAGACAGGGGAAAGAGAAATACAACCAAAGCCACTAGTTTAAGCCTTTATTAAAATGTTACAACATAAGAATAGCTCTAAAGTGAATGTCATGGGAGACACAGAGGGATTTCAGACTTTATAGGGAAGATTGAGAAAGGTCAAGTACAGTTTTATTCTGAGAGCTGTTCACTGTTCAAATAGAAGGCATAAAAATACTTAGTATTAATCATAGTACAAAGGTTGTCAAAACTGGTGTTGCAGATTAGTAGTCATTGATTGGACAGTCTGTTTAAAAGATGGATGGAAAGAGTACTCATGGATAAATAACCTATTAGGATCAAAATGAACATTGTTTGTTTTTTCTGGGATTGAAAACCTGAAAATTGAATCTTGGATCTGCCATATGCACTTTCTGATATGCGAGCAACATGCTTATTCTCTTTGTATCCTTATTTCCTTACTATAAAATAATAGTTTTTTCATAAATATTTCAGAATCATAAGCCAAATAATATATGTATAATACCTACCAAAGTTTCTGGTCTATAAAATTATGGAGTGACAGCCATTTTTATTAATAATTAGTGATATTCTTTTGTTTTGTGGGGTTTTTTGGTCTCCTGTTGTCTCATGTTAAATTCCACCAGATTTTTGATGAAAGAAACATAAAAAAATAAGAATTGTTGAGATTTTTCAATCTTTTGCCTTGCATTATCAAGGTTCCTTCCAGAATATTCTAGAGACCAATCCTCAGCACCCCTTCTTCTGTATTTTATCTTTAATCTGTGATAATGAATCGGTAGTGGCTCAAAGCTCATTCTCTTACTGTCATTCTCTAACTCATTTAAACAAATGTTAATGTCAGTTCCAGACAAGACTTCCCTAAGATCAATTCTGTTCTGTTCAAAATCTTCAATGATTCCTTATTTTTAAGGTAAGATCCAATTCTTTCACTCTGCACTCATGATATTTTGTTGCATTTGTTGTCCTAACTGGCCCTATTGAAGTCTAAGTCTCCTCATTATGTATACTTTCTACTAGTCAAATCGACTTCCATACTTTCCACCCAATATGTCCCACAATTTCTTCTATCTGTTCTTCTGCTTATTTAGCTATCTTTATCTAAAATTCCCCTTTTTACTCTGCACAAGCTAAAATCATACATGACTTAAGCCCACCAAATAACCGTCCTGTCATTTACAAAGATTTCCCACACTCCGTAATGTTATGCTACTTTCTCCCTTATCTGAACCTTCATAATACTTAATCTGTATCCTTCTAGTATGTATATAATCCTATATCTACATTTCTTATTAACTCATCTGTTAGTCCATGCTCCTTGAGAGAGTGCGAGCTTTTTTTTTTTTTAATCCCTTTTTAGTTTAGATCTTCCCAACTAGATTTAGAACACGTGTACATTTCAGTGACTGACTGACTGACAGAATGCTTTTCCTGCCTCCAAGGGCTGATATCTTTCTAATATCATATCTTATCTAATATCATCATATTATAATTTCATATCTAATCTAATATCATATCTTATGATAAAAGCAAGGATTCACCATTTCAAGAGTAACTAAGTCTCATAAAAGTTAAAGCTATAGTTTCTCAGCACTTTGAAATTCCTTGAGAAAGGGGTTCAGATAATTTCCCTTTAGGATATCATTTGTGAATGTAGAACAGCTCATGTGCTGTGCCCATAAACACAAATGAAAAAACGGAAGGTGAGAATCTGCAAATGTGCTTGTCAGTGCAGCACAGTTTGTTTTATAAATGAATTGTGTTGCTATAAGATCAAACGGTGTCAGTTCTTTTTGATCATACTTAACCAAGGGCAGTTTTGCAGGATAACAGTTTTCTCACATCTCACTCTCACCATTAGGAAAGCACAGTGCCTTGCTATAAAAGCTGAGCTTCCAGGTTACATCTACCTGGCCCAGTACTAATGGAATGATGAAAAGATTGACAAGTGCTTAACATTTTAATGGAATTATTTTCCAGCTTTGGGAGTGGTTGGCTTGTAATGAAGTAGTCTACATCTATAATGAAAGTTTTAGTATTTTATTTTATTGATGTGATTTTTGCTAGTTCAAACCTATCATACCTGTAAAATATGGTTTCATGATATTGGTTTACAAGTTTTTTAAGACAAAGCTATGTTTAAATGTTTTTCATATTTTATAAGCGAGTAACTGGTAAACAAAAATATGGTAATAGACCTGCAGAAGTGGAGAACATCAAAGAAAATTGCCAAGACACTTGTCCAGGTTCGAGGTTGGAAGATCTGATTTCTTGTGTCAGTTTTTTAACCTAAGCACTACATGACTCTGGAGAAGTCAATTGACCTATTTTTTTTTTTTTTTTTGGTCCTATAAACTATGCAACTGAAAAAAAAAAATACATCTACCTGTGTTAGTGTCCAGAAATTTAGCTAAGATCAATTGAAATAATATATGTAAACTTGTTTTAGTTTGTGAACTATAAAGTGAAGTAATTAAGCTGCAATTTTACTAAATTGAATTAAAACATAATATGAAATGGAACGTTTGGGACGATGTTGGATAGTTATTAATGTGGATAGGTATTTTGGGGTTTTAAGTCATTTTTGTAAAGAGTACTTCCTAGGAATCTATTGAATTTTCATTGACTGAATAAAGCATCCTAAGATAGCAAATATCAAAAAGAATTCATGTATTAGGGTAGATCAAATACATACATATGAAATAACTTTAGGCTTCAAAGACAATGAAAAGGTTTTGAGGAAGTGGTAATAGATGTAAATTAGGAAAGAACTCTGTTTGAGTCCTAATAGATCATAGAAGATATCAGAGGTCAGATTTATCTTGAGTTGGCCATTAGTTTCCAGAACACATATTTTGCAAAAAAAGAAAGAAAGGGGATGAGGGAATGGAGAGACAGAGAGAAAGAGAGAGAGAGAGAAATTTATAAATAAGTCAGGAGAAAAAAATCAAGGCCTGGTTTATGAATAATGAGGAAAATAAACCAGCTAAAACTGATTAAGAAGAGTGAGTATTGAATTAATCTTAAAGTCCCCATAGACCACAATTTGTAAGATTTTGGAATGAATTTCATTCCTGCATATCAGTTTTCTCAATGGCCTCTGACCAAAAAAAGATAAAAAACAAATAAGCAAACAAAAACCTAAAAGATAGAAGCAATGAAAAAATAAGCACGATTTCATGTTATTTATATCTATCCATTGATCTGATTGAAGAACAGGTTGAAGCCAGAATGAAATTGTAATTTTTCCAAGCTTTAATGTAATCTTTAGTTTCAGATTATTTCCAAATACATATACATTTGGGGTTTATATGAAATCCGCTGATTGCAAACAACATGCATTATGATGTCAGCTGTACTTACTCCAAATGGTTCTGATAAGGCTCTTAGCTCTGACACTTGCCTCACATCAGTCACAATAACAAACTTGCTTCTGGTGACTGTTCTTCTTCCCCTTTTCCTGGTGCATATTGAGTAAAGAATTAAAATAATCTTCACTATTTCTGGTAATATTTTAGAGATGGCTTAACTCTCATTAGCGTAAGGGGGTTGTCTCAAAGTAACTGTGCAACCAGACAGGAGGATAGGATGGGGCGAGCCTGCACTGGGCAGAACAGAAGCTAGACATGCATTTGTTGGGCAACTTTGGGAAAATTTTCTTCATTAAGTCTCAGTTTCCACTGATGAAAACCAAGAGGTTCAAATGTCTTTCAGAGGTTATTTATAAATATAAAATAAAATATTAAAAAAATAAAGTACTTAGCATAATGTCTGGTATATAGAAAATACGCAATGCATGGTTACTAATTATTGACCACTAGACTCCCAAAATTAACCTCATGTTTCCCAAAAACAGTCTTATGAAGAATTATATGATAGAACATAGTTAATCCCTTTTTATCCTGAGAGGAACCGTAGGGTTATGGAGCTCAGAACTCATATTCCAACTTGTAAATTAGGTTACAAGCTCTCCACAGTCAGGGACAAAGCCTTATTTGATTTCTTCATCCCTAGTGCCTAGCAAAGTGCCTAGTAAACAGTAGATGCAATAAATGTTTGATGAATGCAGCTATTAAAAGGGAAAAGGAAGAGCCAAAACATGCTTTCTGACCATCAATTGTGGCAAGTGGGAATAGACCAATTTAGACAACTTTAGTTGTTAAATGAGAAGCAAGTCTGAAGGGCTTGACACAGCTGGCTCTGAATTGAGCTGTGATACTCTTCAGTCCATTGGGGAACTGAAATAATCATGCTGGGCTGACAAGTTCTTAGAACACTTCTACCAAAAGTAGCTGTTACATATCATGGCCAAATCGCTATTGTTTTTCATCAAGGGTCTTTTCCACAACATTGTACGACGATATCTTTTATAAAAGTAGAAGTATTCCTTTCTCAATGCATATAATCAAAGACAATACAACAAAACAAAACAAAACTCAAAAACTCATTTTAATTCTTAACAATGAGGAAAAAAGCACAATTTTTTGTCATAAGAAGCATTAACTTACTAGGATCACTTATGTATAATGTTGCCTAGACAGAGAAATATATTTAGATGTTAAAAAAAATAGTTTAAAGAGAGAAACATTAAAACTGCTATTTTAAAATGCAAATATTTTCATCAGAATGTGGGGGATTAAAAAGTAACTAAAACAAGTCTGATCAAATTACTGTGCTTCAGATAAGTGTTTCTGCCTAAAGGAAATACTAAATCTTTAAGAAATGCATGAGATCAAAATTATTTTCATAATAATACTAAAACATTATTTGCTTTTTTCATGGTGCTGACATTTACACTGATGGTGTGAAGGCAGTGATCAGGCCATCATAACAAATAAAGTCAATACATGTTAAATGTCCCCAATGAAGTATTAAAATTATTAATTTTACAAATTCTGGATCTTTACATTTTTAATCCTGGCTGTGACAAAAAAAAATGTGTCAATACAGAATGCATTTCTCCTGCATACTGAAATATGATAAATACTTGTATTCTTAACAATATATTACACCACTCAGTATCTTCATATTTTGTTGAGACTTGTTGTATCTACATTGAATAGGAATATTGACCTGTAGGCTTTTTTTTTTTTTCCTTAATTTTTTAGTTCTGTGTTTTTTAGGTTATGTTATCAGGTTACTACTTATGTTCCCATTCTGTTTATAATAATTTGTAATTTAAATTTGGAAATAAAATTATTTTCCTTCTGGCAACTGCACTTTGGGCTTAGAAAGTATGTGAAACTGCTTCTGACTTCATTACCAAACCCCAGCTTTGCAAAACTACTTCTTCAGGATACTGAGAAATCCTCATAATAGTTTACCTGGAATTTTTTGTGAAGCCATTTGTGTTTTCTCCTTTTTCTTTTAAATTGTTTATTTTATTATGTTTGTTTTCCATTTTGTATTTGTTTCATTTGGGGAGATTTCTATTGTTCTCATTAAGTTTTTTATTTTTTTCTCCAGTATATAATCTCCTGCTAACACCTGTATTAGTTTTCATAGGCTCCTGTAATATTAAATTACCACAATCCAAGTAGCTTAAAAGAGCAGAACTTAATTTTTTTTAAGATTTTATTTATTTATTTGACAGAGAGAGATCACAAGCAGGCAGGCAGAGAGAGAGGAGGAAGCAGGCTCCCCACCAAGCAGAGAGCCCGATGGGAGGGGCTCAATCCCACCCTGAGATCATGACCTGAGCCTACGGCAGAGGCTTTAACCCACTGAGCCATCCAGGCGCCCCAAGAGCAGACTTAATTTGCCACAGCTCTATAGGCCAGAATCCAAAATCAAGATGTCAGCAGGGCCATACTGCCCCTGGAGGATCTACAGGAGAATTATTCCTTTCCTCCTTCAGTTTCGGGTAACTATGGTCATTCTTTGGCTCCTGAGTATCTCTGCTTCTTCCTCATGCCACTCTCTCTTCTATGCTTCTCTTATAAGGACACTTGTCACTGGATCTCATATGACCTAGATGACTGCTTTAATATCCTTAATTATATCTGCAAAGATGTAATCAAATTACCCTATCTTTACAAATGACTTTACATTCACAGGGTCCAGGGATTAGGATGTGGACATCTCATTTTGGGAGCTACCATTTATCCTACTACCATACCATCCAGTCTATTTATCATCTCTAGAAATGTGATGGTTCTTTTATTGTAATTTCTATATTCCTATTTAATATATTCCTTTTCTTTTTTGAGTATAAGGAACAGAGTTATAAGAGTTTTAAAATGCCTTTTTCATTTTTTTTTAAAGATTTTTTATTTATTTATTTGACAGACAGAGATCACAAGTAGACAGAGAGGCAGGCAGAGAGAGAGGAGGAAGCAGGCTCCCTGCTGAACAGAGAGCCCGATGTGGGGCTCGATCCCAGGACCCTGGGATTATGACCTGAGCCGAAGGCAGAGACTTAACCCACTGAGCCACCAAGCTGCCCCTAAAATGCCTTTTTTTAATAATTGTGTCATTTATGTCATTTCTGTGTCTTTCAGGTTTTTTTAATCTCATTATGAGTCATATTTTTCAGTTTCTTTGCATGCATGGTGATTTTTGATTGAATGACAGTTATTTTCAGTTTCAGCTTTGTGAGTATTGGATATATTGTATCCTATATATACTCTAGAGCTTTGTTCTGGGGTACAATTATGTTATTTAAATTTAATTTGGTGATGGTAGGCTTACTTTTAATCCTTGTTTGTCTAGGACCATTTTGTTTTACTAATGAGGTGATATCTTTCTAAGTATTCTATCTGATACCATATGAATTGGGAGATTCTCTACTCTGGCTAGGAGAAATATGAACTATTCCTGATCCTGAGTGATCTATAGTCCTTCTCAAGTTTCTAGGTGCTTCTTTCCCTCGTTCTTATGGGCTGAGATGTGTACCCCTAAACCACAATGTGACTATTTTTGGAGACAGAGCCTTTAGATAGAAAATTAATGGTAGATGAGCTTGTAAAAGTGAAGCTCTAACCCAATATTCATGGTATCCTTCTAAGAAGAGGAAGGGACATCAGGAATTTGTGTGCACAGAGAAGAGGCCATGTGAGGACACTGCAGGATGGCAGTGCAAACCAAAGAAAGAGGCCTCAGGAGAAACTAAACCAGTGGATTTCTAGCCTCTAGAATGATCAGAAAATAAATTTCTGCTGTCTTATATACCTCTTCTGTGGCATTTTGTTAAAGTAGGCTTAGTAGATTAATTCATTGGCCTTGCCCACTTTCTACTTAGGGGGAACCAAGCCCTGCAGACCTGGGCAGCTCTAGCTTTGAGCATCTCTCTCCTCTCTGATGCTTTTCCCTATGAACTCTCACTGCCCTTAGACTCCCGAATCTTCCATCTGTTCTGACAGGAAGGGTCAACAGTGTACATGCCAAGTGGGTATAATTTAACTTCTAAATCCAATGCATTTCCAAACCTAATTCAAAAAGAGTTATTCTCAGAAATGAAAAAGCTATTTTTAAGTGCATTCTTGCAAAATAATGAAATAATGATCTTAGAATTTGTAGGGAGGGTAGTAAAAGGTTGGAGCTGTTCCATAGTTCTTCAAAGTTCTATGTGGTCATCTTTTGATACTTGTCACTATGGAATTTCTCCCAATATTATATTTGCATTATACATACTATGTATTTTTTAACCATAAATTTTATGCCATTTTTTCCTGGAAAAAATTTGTTAGGTGAACCCTCCACATGACTCAGTACTAATGACAATTTTTTAGATTATATATTATATTACATTTCATATATGTATATGTGTGTGTGTGTGTGTGTAAATGTATATATGAAAGTGGATAATATATACCCACTACCATCAGCTATTGATTTGGCAAATTTATCCAATATCTACTGATGCTGTGCAGTTACATGTGAAGATTTAACTCAGATTTTCCTGCCTCCTTCAAATACCTTATAACTATATTATTTGAGTGTTTCCATTAGCTTTCTCTTTACCCATAAATAGAAATATTATATGCAATTGCTTAAGATCAAACTAAAAAGGGGAACCTGGGTGACTCAGTGGGTTAAAGCCTCTGTTTTCAGCTTAGGTCGTGGTCCTGGGGTCCTGAGATCGAGCCCCACATCAGGCTCTCTGCTCAGCAGGGAGCCTGCTTCCTTTCCTCTCTCTGCCTGCCTGCCTCTCTGCATACTTGTGATTTCTGTCTGCCAAATAAATAAATAAAATCTTAAAAAAATTTTAAAAAACTACAAGAAAAATAGCTTAAAATCCTGAAGTTAGTCTTGTAATCAAAAAATTATTTTTATTTAATTATTCTTGTCATAGTATTATCTACTAACAATTATGAGAGTGTGTTATTATGCATACTCTGTGTGACAGATATGAACCTTTTGCTCTCAGATACTTTCTATGCCCTATTACCTGTTCTTCTTAACAGCCCAGTGGGGAGACCCTAGAGGCCATGTGTCCCAGTGCATTTCCCAATAGCCCAAGCCAACTCATTTAAGTCTGGGTTTGTTCAGTGTGAAGTGCTGGTAGGCTTTTAGAGCATGGAAAGATAAGAGAAGCTTGTTATTTTCTTCTTTGTATCTAGCAGATTCTTGTCATCACTGCCTCTTTCTGTAACTAGCTGATCTCCAAGCAAATCTTTGTAATTACAGCTTTTGCCTGTTGGATTTGTCTTCTGAGCTCTAACAATATCACTTACATCACATATGAGACCAATTATCTACATTAAATTCTTTCTATTTTAAATACTTAGGGTAGTTTATTTCATCCTGGATATATTGTCACTAAAATAATTTATATTGTAAAATCCTCACTAGAATATTATTTTTTTTAAGATTTTATTTATTTATTTCAGAGAGAGAGAGAGAGTGAGAGAGAGCATGAGAGGGGAGAAGGTCAGAGGGAGAAGCAGACTCCCCGTGGAGCTGGGACCCCAATGTGGGACTGGATCCTGGGACTCCGGGATCATGACCTGAGCTGAAGGCAGTTGCTTAACCAACTGAGCCACCCAGGTGCCCGTAGAATATTATTTTTTCACATTTTTCCCTAAGGAAATGGTTAAGTTTAAATTGATAAATTAGTGAAATAGAATGGTCCATAATATCTCAGTGAGTCAAGAGTTTTTATCCTCAAGATTAATATGAAAATGGATGATATTAACTAGCTCAATCAGGCAAAATATTAAAGAAGAGGACATCAGTCAGCTGTTATTAATCTCAATATAGAGTTGAATAAGGAAAAAAAAAAACACTCAAAGTGTTTCAGAATGAACAAACAGCTGCTAGCAAAATAAACCAATTTAGAAGGAATTGTAACTCAAGATCAGAATGCCCAATAGGGTAGAGCTTTTATATTGTATACAGATACATACTAGAAAAAAAAATCTTATGGAAGTTGGAGAAATTGGTTATGAAGGCATATCAAAGCAACTAAAGATATGATGAAAAATACCAGTTAAGTAACTGACATAAGTGTTTACATTAACAGATCAACTAAGGGGCATACAATATAATGCTTGAAGTGACTGTGAGAACATAAAATCTAATTTGTTCACTTTATTAAAAACTTAAATAAAAATTTTAAAATGTCAGGTGATCTGAAATCTATATTCCAATGCACAAACTCAATCTAGAGGTCACATATTTGCCTCTTAGTCTTCTGTTTATTCAACTATGTGTCTATTTCCAAAAAGGTTATGAACAAGACAGTTTTAATTGGCATATTGGAAAGGTTTTGTGATTATTGAATATACACTTGAAAAGCATAGTGGCTATGTATTTTTTTAATTTATATAATAAACTCAATGAGAAGTTCATTATATCACAAGTACTGTGACTTATAAAATCTCCTGTCCCAATTCTCCTAAAGTTGATGGAAGATAGTCTGTGTAACATGAGTAAACCAATGCTTACTGAATGGTGTTAAATGACCATAGTAGATCATTCTGATTTTCTTGTAGAGTAACCTAACAAAAGTCAGGCACATTCTTTCACTTCTAATGGTATTTCACTTCTAATGGCTTTCTCCTCTATAATAAGAACAGTTGTCACTTCCCATGCACCTCAAATTTTCCAAATTCTGGGCAGCTGGATTTTTTGTGACAACTCCTAAAAATACCTAAACACTTAGTGCCCAAGAATTCTGTTAATCTTCTGATAGACAAGGTTACTCTCTTGCCTGCCCCATAAGAAGGGAGAACAATGATATCAAGACAGATTACTTTCCAATGAATTTGTGCCTCTTTGGGATGAAAAATGGATTGGAAGACCTGTACTTTCTATTGCCTGTGACCCAATAAAGCCTGTTTCTCAAAACAAACTGTGTGATATTCAGGAAGGTATTTGACCTTACTTCCATGACCCTGATTTGATATATTTTATATAAAATAACCTATAGTAGAAATACTATGTAAACATATTATTACATACATGGAATTCTGGGGCTTTGTAAAGATAACATTTGGGAATCACTTCAGGTTGTAGGAGAGACATTTAGCGAGTGTTGATATATGCTAATATGTTGGGTTCCTGGCTTAAAGGTGGTCAATATTGTGCCACTGAGAAGTGAAGGAAAGGGATCTGCCAATAACTCAGTAGCAAATACAAACTCAACCTTATAGGAGGGCATTAGAAAAAGAGAGGTAGACCTAAAGTTCAAGAAATATTAGATCCTTTCGGCAAGTTAGTAAAGAACTTAATATTTACATTGGAAATATTGGAAATAGGATACGGGGATGAAACTGATCATAGGAATGAAGCAAATGGAAAATTACAACAGAAGAAAGGAGAAGAACAAGTTTGTCCTAAAGCTGAGTCACCGGGTCTTTTAGTCTAAGTTGTTTAATATACCTCCCACTAGTAACAAAGTTTCCTTTGTCTTTATGATACATCTATACTTAAGGTAATAAAGAATAGTTGAATATTTAATATGGTTATATTTCAGATTCAGAAATTTAGTAGATCAGGGTTTTAAAAGGGTTTGAAATAACCTGATTCATTTTTCCCCCAAAACATGGCCCACAAACCACGTGTACCAGAACCACCTGAGAAGTGGTTATAATATCTACTACTGTACCTTCCAAATCCATTAAATTGAAAAAGAATTCTTTTAGTGGGTCTTAGCAATCTGCATTCTTAACAGGCTTCTCAGGTGACTCATGTCTAATAAAATTGAAGGCCCTTAGACCTGAGGAGATGTTATTAATTGGGCAGTTGACTAAATAGAGGGTATGTTTCTAAAGAAAGGTACGATATATCAATCAGAGATATCTTTAAATATAGGATTTAAAAAATCTGCTCCAAGTAGATAAGCATAACTGTGCTTGGAGGTGACCTTCAGTTCTGAGATTCTATATTTTTTTATTCTAAAACAGGATTAATCACCTCTCACTGAGTGGGTGTTAGTTCTAAGTATTTCAATTATTTTCCCCTTCCACATAATTTTGTTTATGAGTCATCAAAGCTAGGCAGCTTTAAAAACAAATTTCACTAGTTCTAATAAATGATCCTCATGTATATAGAATATCCTTGTTTGGAACCCAAGTGGCAATTCATTTATAAAACATAATTAATACATGCCAGGTGTCTAATTATTTGATAAAATTCAAACAGGTCCCAGTACAGCCACAAGACTGTCTTCTGTTTTTTAGATTTTATCTTTTGACCACATTACCTGATGTGCTCCTTATTAATTGCATATATTTCAAAAGGACTATGAATTCAAAGCTTCAGAACTTGAGAATCATGGACATCTCAGTGGGTTTCTGGTACACCTGACTGGTTTGTCTATATAGAAATAACTAAAATGAACCATGAGAGAATTTTTGTAATACAAGAAAACTTAAGAAGATTTAAAAATAGGGAAAATATATACTAGCTATGTCAGAAAATTACTAATTCTATGCTGCTTTTTCATACATATATATTTTTTTCTTTTTCAAACCACCCACCTTTACATCTACTGACAAGAATAATTTAAAAAAAAATGCCCTTCTTCCAGGAAAATTTTACAATTATTACCCAGTTTACTTTAGTACAAGGAAACTAAGCAGAACACCTATGGCTGTTTCCCATTTCAATTATGGTAAGATCTCTGTTTCCAGGTAAAATTAAACCAACTCATCAGGGCCCCTGGGTGGCTCAGTCGGTTAAGCATCTGCCTTCTGCTCAGGTCATGATCCCAGAATCCCAGGATCAAGCCCCATATTAGGCTCCCTGCTCAGTGGTGAGTCTGATTTTCCCTTTCCTTCTTCTCCTCCACCCTCCCTCCGCTTGTGCTCTCACTCTCACTCACACTCTCTCTCTCAAATAAATAGGTAAAATCTTAAAAAACAAAAACAAAAACTCATGATCTTGGTTCATCAGCCAAAAGCTGTTCAGAAGGAAAATTTATTGTAATGTAATATTCTTCAGGGAAAATAGAAAAATAAAAATGTAGTGTTTCTAAAGACACAAATGCTTTTATGGAGACTATAAACTCCTAAAATTTTCTGTTGAAAATTAAGAAACTATATTCACATTTTGCATTGATAAGTTATAATTTTAAAGGGGGTTTGCAAAATATTTTCATTAATATTCTCCAGTGACATTCATCCTTAGATAATGACAAAAGAATTGGCCATAATCAGAAATTAGACAGACTGGCAAGAAGACAACAGTCTCATATCAAAATGCCTTCTCATATTTTGGCTGAAATAAGACATTTTTATTCATTGGTTGAAAAGTCCCTCTCTCTTTTGAAGTGCACGATGTATTGTTTGCTGATTTAGATTTGACAGTACCTTGGTCAATTATTGAGGAAATTCAATTTCATTCCAAATCAGTGCAACATAAAATTTTAAGCATTTCTTTTTCTCTGTATATTTTAAGAATGTAATCACTTATGTTGAATGTATTCAGATTTTTTTTAATTCTGGAAGAAGCTTCAATTTTATATATGTGGTCAATTGAATTTCTGGCCATTCATGTTTTATTACATAAATTGGTATGTAGTACCTTGTGTTCACTTTGGGTTTTACATTTGATGTTTTCTTAATTGGGTTTGGGAACATTTTCTCCAATTTTACAATCACACATATGTACATACACACAACTATATATATTTGTTTTAATCCCAGACTCAAAATTTTTGACTTATATTTCCTTGTAATTTTAAATTATTTATCCATACCAAAATTTTTCTTTCTCTCATTATATAGTCAAAATAGAAAATATACTCTAATATTAAGCTTGGTCTGAACCAAACAATGTTATTTAGGAAGAAAAATTACAGATAATAAATCAGATATAAATACTGTATAAAATTTATGAACATATAGTAAGGGCAAATTTTTTTAAAAAGGGGAAGAAACTCATAAAGGAATTTTTTTTTTTTTTTTTTTTTTGAGAGAGAGAGAAACATGAGCAGGGAAGGATGGGCAGAGCAGGGAGGGATGGGCAGAAGGAGAGAGACAGAATCCCAAGCAGGCTCCATGACCAGCATGGAGTCCCACATGGGGCTCAATCACATGACCCTGAGACCATGACTTGAGCCAAAATCAAGAGCTGCACACTCAACTGAGCCATCCAGGCACTCCCGTAAGGGATTCTTTTTTCTTTTCTTTTCTTTTTTTTTTTAAGATTTTATTTATTTATTTGACAAACAGAGATCACAAGTAGGCAGAGAGGCAGGCAGAGAGAGAAGGGAAAGAGGCTCCCTGCTGAGCAGAGAGCCTGATGCAGGGCTCAATCCCAGGACCCTGAGATCATGACTTGAGATGAAGGCAGAGGTTTAACCCACTGAGCCACCCAGGTGTGCCCCCCCCCCAATAAGGGATTCTTAATGATAGAGAACAAACTTAGAGTTGATGGAGCAAGGTTGGTGGAAGGTGGGTTAAATGGGTGATAGGCATTAAAAGGGACACTTATATGATGAGCCCTGGGTATTACATGTAAGTAATGAATCACTAAATTCTACTCCTGAAACGAATATACACTATATGTTAACTGACTAGAATTTAAGTAAAAATTTGGGGAAAAAGTAATGTAAGATTTAATATTGGATATAACACATTCAATTTTTAGATATATTTCTTGCTTAGAAAAGTGTTTTGCTAGATTTTGGCATAAGCATAATGCTATCTATAAATTTTGAGAAGCATATGATATAGATATTAAGGTTACACCTGTTGTGAAACTATGAATTCTGGGACTTTAGGCAATAAACATTCTTACATAGCCCTTTATTCGACTATAACATAGGAATTATCATAATCATATCCATTCTTTAGATTTATTGTAAGAAATACTTCATATTATATGCAATGTGTTCAGAGTAGTTTCTGATGTATAATATATACTCATGTGTTAACTGTTATTTTGGGTATTACTTTTTATTATGTGATTAGAATACAGTGTCGTGGGTTGGATTGTGTACACCAAAAATATATGCTGAAGTTCTAATTCCCAGTACCTGTAAATACGGCCTTATTTGTAAATAGGATCTTTGCAGATGTAATCAGTTCAAGATGAGGTCACACTGAATTAGGGTGGGTACAATCCAATATAACTGCTGTCCTTATAAAAAGAGAAGAGACCATGCAGACACAGAAGGAGAGAATATCATGTAATGACAAAGCAAAGATTGGAGGCATATATTTATACAAGCCAAAGAACAGCAAGTTTTTCTGCTAACTCCCAGAAGTTAGGAGTCATGGAATGCAGTCTCCCAAAGGAGCCACACCTCTTGACACCTTGATTTCAAACTTCTCACCCCCAGAAGTATAATACATTGATTTTGTTTTAAGCCATATAGTTTGTGGTACTTTGTTATGACAGCTCTAGGAAACCAATAAACATGATATTTAAATTATAGTTTTTAATTTCACTGGCAAAATTTGAGCAATAATATACTTAGATTGCACAAACATGAGCAGATTTCAGTTTCTTAATTAGAAATCAAGAAGTCGTTCTTTAGATTTTAAGCTCCTCTGTCTTATTTCAAAATGTAAGTAATTCTTTAGAACTTAACTGTGTGAACTTGTAGATTTTCATTTTGTTTTTATGACATCAAAATAGTTGAAGAAATACTGCATTCATAAAGAAGCTAGACTTGTTATAGAGTCAGTTCTATTTACTATCTGGAACTTATTACGAAGGAAATATTCACACTATTTCTCACTGAACTTCTCACATTGTTTAGCAATCTTTACAAAAGTAAACATATCAATCAAATAAATTCAGATATGTTCTCTACACCTGTTCCTATAAAACCATAGATTTATATTCAGGATATAGTCTGCTTTAATAATCAGCTCTTAGTAAAAAAAAAAAAACAAAAAAAAAAAACAACTCCTAGTTTTTTCCCTGGAGATTAGTCATTTTGCTATAAAAAGAGAGGGTATTCAAGTCAAGCAGAGAAAGACAATTATCATATGGTTTCACTTATATGTGGGACATAAGGAATAACATGGAGGACATAAGGAGAAGGTAGGGGAAAATGAAGGGGGGGAATCAAAGGCGGAGATGAACCGTGAGAGACTATGGACTCTGGGAAACAAACTGAGGGTTTCAGAGGTGAAGGGAGTGGGGGAGGTGGGTTAGCCTGGTGATGGATATTAAGGAGGGCACATATTGCAATGAGAACTGGGTGTTAATCACAAATAATGAGTCATGGAAGACTACATCAAAAATTAATGAAGTGCTATATAGTGTCCAATATAACAATCAGTCAATCATATACTCTTTCATGAGCTCTAGGATTATTTACAGGTGGCTGTGGATAGAGATGATGACTAATTGTCAAATAGACAGAAAATGAAACCATTTCTCCTCCACTCTAGACATTCTCCCTACTCCATACAGATTTCTTCACATAAATCAGTATATGTGACATTGATTACACACATGACAACACACTTCTTAGTAGAATAAGCTACATAACTAGTAGGGCCATCTGCTACATGAAAATGCAGGGATTTTTTTTAAAAATTATTAATAATTTAAAGATGCTAAGAGGGGAGTATTAAATCACGTGTGGGGCCCTTTGGTGCTGGACAGATCACATACTTGTGAAGCCAGTAGTACTGTTTGGGGAGTTTTTGAGAAATGTGTTTTGACTGGATGAATCAGTGGCCACCAGAGTGGCTCCAATCTCTTATTCGATTATCCTGTTTTCACTGTCCTGCCCATAAGAGCAGAAAAAGTATTTCTATTTTTTAATCCAGTTAATGCTAGTACCATACCCTCCTTATAGCCTCCATTCTCCAATAGACTCAACTGGAGAAGAAATCTCAACCAATCAGTTTCCTTACAAAGACTTACTCAATAAATTATTCCACTGTTAGAGTTGAATCTTAATAAGCAGAAATAGTTAACATTTGATTAGAGCTTTATATGTGTTGGGTATTATGCAGTGGCTTTGCAGGTACTAAGTCATTTAATCTTCAAAACAAATATGAATTACTTTACCCTTGGTTTATAGATGGTGACATAGGTGAAGAAGTTGAGAAGAATGCATTTCTGGTTATCCATATAGTAAATGACAGAACTTGCATGCAACCAACTCATAATACATCCAGAATTTGCACTTTGAACTATGAGTTATTTTATATTGACACATAATTTTATATTGACACATAATCATTTTTCTTCATTTTGTTATATCAACTATTTCATTGTTGTGTGGCATAAGTGCAGGAAAAAAGTACACATATCACAGGTGTACAGCTTGATGAATTAGTATAAACTACCACATGAGTCCAACAGCTCAGTTTCCCCCTTCCAAACTCTCCCAACTGCTAATACTCCTGTTCTCCAAAGTTAATAGAACTACACAGTTAGAACTATATATTTGGGGATCTTTCTCTCAACATTATGCTTGTGAAATTCACTCATAGTGCTGGTATATCAGTGGTTAAATAATTTTTATTGCTGAACATTCTACCATTCAGTACTAAATTTATTTATTTAATTACTGTTATAGATATAGGTTTTTTTCAGATTGTTTTTCTATTATGGGTAATTCTGCTATGAACATACCTGTACAGTTGTTTTGTTGTCCTAAGAGTAAAAATGTTGAGTGACAGGTTATGCATATGTTCAATTTTAGTAAAACTGTTACAATGATTTCTAAAATTTTTAAACAATTTACACTCCCATTAGCAATCTTTTTTTTTTTTTTTTTTTTTTTTTTTAAACTCATGACCCGGAGATCAAGACCTGACTGAGATTAAGTGAGATGCTTAACTGACTGAGCCACCCAGGTACCCCTAGCAGTTAATCTTTAACTATTTTTGTAAGTGAGTAATAATATTTCACAGTTTTCACTTTGCATTCCCTTGATGAATAATGAGTTTGAGCATGTTTTCAAATGTTCATTGACCAGTTGGATAGCAACATTTGTGATGTGCTTGTTCATGGTTTTTGTACTCTTTTTCTTGTTATCTATCTTGTATTTATTCATTTATATATAAGGCTTCTTTATGAGTTAGAAATTTGGCATCTATGTTAGTTATAAATTTTATAAGTATCTTCCCTCACTTGCTGGTATGCCATTCATACTCTAAATATTTCCTATTGATAAACTTCATAAGGTAAGATACATTAAGATGTATTTATGTAACCTAAAATTGAATTGATAATAGACATTATATCGATTTCTTCAATATCATATATTTTTCTACTTTAACAATATCTTGAATCAAATATGCTTATTATTTATGAATATTTACTTACTTATTTTGTAATCTGCTAATGATTAATAATCAAGAACCTACTATAAATTCATCTTTTTGCTAATGTGGGAAAAAGGAGATAATACACGGAATAAAAATCATTGCATATCTCTGAACAATTCCTATTCCATACCAGAAGTCAAGAGAACCATCAATCAAACAGAGGTGAACAAAACAAGGGTTCTATTATATCAAGCAATTGTAAATTTTTGATCCTATTAAAATTCAGCTTAAGTCATAAGCATATGGTGAGTATCCATTTCATGCAATGCTATATGCTAGATATGACATTGCAATTTAAAACAAAGATCTGTCTGTGCTAAGCAAGAATATATTCATCAAAAGCTCAACTGAGGTGGGAAACAAGACTTTAAGTAATCTGAGAAGATTTCATTGAGGAAGTGAAAGTAGAGTTGGACTCAGCTAATGAAAAGAGCGTGGATTTCCATACCCAGCACAGGGTGATTTTTATTTAGCACACAGATGCAGCAGATTTGATATGTGACTTAAGTTTTCACGCAACACTGGAAAATATGAGATAAGAGTTTTATAAAGGCTCTTTTATGGTAGATTTGAAAACTGGCAACAATGATTTTTTTTCATTCTTTTAAAAAAAATTAATTTTATTTTTTCAGTGTTCCAAGATTCATTGTTTATGCACCACACCCAGTGCTCCATGTAATATGTGCCCTCCTTAATACCCACCACTAGGCTCACCCATACCCCCACCCCCTACCCGCCAAAACCCTCAGTTTGTTTCTCAAAGTCTACAGTCTCTCGTGCTTTGTCTCCCCCTCCAATTTACCCCAATTCACTTTTCCTTTCCTTCTAATGTCCTCCATGTTATTCCTTATGCTCCACAAGTAAGTGAAACCATATGATAATTGACTTATGTTAAAAGGTTTTTTTTTTTTCCCCAGCACTTGGCAACATGGTTTATTATCAGATCCTTTGATCTGTAACAATCCGATAGATGGAAAATTGCATTGCATTGTACACTGTCTTAGTTTCTATTACTATGTAACACATCATAGTAAAATCTAGCAGCTTAAAATGGCACTCACATATTGCCTTATGAGTGCTGTGGCCAAGAATCCAGGTTAATGGATTTCCTGCTTCCAGGCCTCTTAGGAGCCAGCAGTCAAGATTCTAGACCATGGCCATGGCATCTTCCCAATGCGCTCACATGGTTATGGGATGGTTTTAGCTCCTGGCAGATTGTTGGATGCAGGACCTCAGTTCCTCACTGCCTGTCACCCACAGGCCGCCTTCAGTACTTTCCCTGCTGGACGTGTCCCGCACGGCAGCTTCACCAAAGCATGCAGTCCAAGAAGGAAACAGTCTGTTAGCAAGTCACACAAACCATTGCCTTTTGTAACCTCACCACAGAAGAACATTTCTTCTTTTGATGAGAAACAAGTCACTGAGTTCAGCCTATGTTCAAGGGGAGGGGATTACACTGAGTGTCAGTACAGAAGGTGTTGGGAGCCATTGTTGAAGTCCCTTGCAGTGTAATTTGCATTTTTTACATTAACAAGTAAAGTTGAATATCTTTGGATATTTGCTTCTACCCAAACCAAAAGAGACTCTTAATGTCATAAAACAAACTGAGGGGGAGTGAGGGGGAGGGGTGCTGGGAGAGGGTGGTGGGGTTACATTATATGTTTATATAAAAATAAAAAAAATTAAAAAAAGAAAAATAAGAAACATATTTGTACTCCATATCACAAGGAGCCAATTTCCCTATCTATAAAGAACCCTTAGGTATCAATTAAAAAAAAAGGATAACCACTCCAAACAATGATTTTAATCCTGTGGTAAGGTATTTTTGTCACCTCACTGGATAAAGTTTCAGACTAAAATTATTGCTTTTATAGAACATCTCAGACACATATTGATTCAAAATCCAAACTGTTATAGACATGTTCCTTGTTAAAATCATGGTTCATTCTGCAGAATTCTAGCTACACTTCTCTATGAAGTTCAGTAAGCTATTCATTTCTAAATATTTATTGGCTAGATCTTTTCAACCTTAAGATTGGTGGTCAAATAAATTTTACTTGCTATTTCTCAATGCACAAAGCTATGAACTAAATTGAAAAATAACACTTGTATAAAAAAAATCTAAAATATTCCATTGTCCTCATGTTAAAAAAATTAGTTTCAGGAAGGAATACTCTTGGAGCATTATCTGAGGTCTATGTCATTCATTCGTTCATTCATTCTCCTAGACTACCTAAAATTTTAATTTACAATTTTCTCAAATAAGGTCATCAAAGAAATTTGCATTACTATTTTCCACTTAGTAATATTTTGGAGTTATGCCCTCTACCAAATCTTGAGGTCACAGAAAAGTTATTTCATAAACCCAATATATATGTACTGTAAATATGCACTAAGAACATGATCTTCTCAATCACAAATATCTACTTTAATCAGACCTATAGGAATAATTCTTTAGTTTCATAAAAGTTACAGCTCTCTCAGCAAGAGCCTGTTTTGCACTCATCTAAATGGTATATCAGCCAATTAAAAGCAATCTCTGTTTTAAAAATTTTATGCCCACCTTAAAAAAATTATTTGTATTTTTCTTTCATCATAACCATTTTTTTGATTTAAATAGAAAGTTTAGTAGTAGCCTTAAATCTGCCTCTGCTGAGTGAGTTCTTATTGCTAAAGAAGAATGGGGAATAATTTTGTATGGTGAAGTAAAATCACCACACTGTATTAACTTTCCTGGTAAGAATTAGGATTGAAGATTTAATGTAAAAAAATAATATCAAGATGACTTTGGTGATTTTATTGAAAACTTTAGGTTGAGAAAAGCCTTTCCAAACAAAATAAAAATTAAGTTATGTTAAGAAAAACTGACAGATTTCACAACATAACAGCTAAATCAATTTTTATAGAGAGACTAACATTGGGGCTCCTGGGTGGTAAAGTCAATTAATGACCTCAGGTACATGAGATCAAGCCTTGCATTGGCTCCATGCCCAGCACGGAATCTGCTTGAGAGTCTCTCTCCTTCACCCTCTGCCCCTTCATCTCCTCTTCCCCTCCCAGCTCATGCTCTCTTTTTCTCTCTAAAATGGATTTAAAAAAAAAAAAAACTAAAAAAAAAAAAAAAAAAGAAAAAGAAGAAGCTAACAGACTAAAAAACAAAAATAAATGTATCTGGAGAGAAGTTATAATGGGATATTTCTCAGTTTAAAATAAGCTAATAAGAAAAATAGCACCCCATAATATATTTGTAGGAAAAGTATATAAACCAGTAGCTAGAAAAAATAATTAGAATAGTGTAACTTCACTAGTAATAAATCAAAAAATATAAACAATTATATTTTCATTGAGTAGTTAATAATTTAAGTTTCACATTAATTAACACTGGATGATTTTCCTACACATATAAACCTTAAAATACAATGAATCATGCTATTTACTGCTTCATAACCAAATCTAATCTTCCTAAATAATAATCCAAATCTGTGTAGTATTCTACTAATTATGTCTATTGTCTTTTCTCCCCAAATTTTCATTTAAATTCTAGTTAGTTGAAATATAGTGCAATATTTCTTTCAGGAGTAGAATTTAGTGATTCATCACTTACATATAAAAGCTCAACACAACAAGCTCCCTCCTGAATACTCATCACTCATTTAGCCCACCCCCCACCCACCTCTCTTCTGTCAACCTTCAATTTATTCTCTGTTAAGATTCTGTTATGCTTTGCTTCCCTCTCTCCTTTTTTCCCCCTTCCACTGTTTCTTTTGTTTCTTAAATTCTACACAAGTGAAATGATATGGTATTTGTCTTTCTTTTACTGACCAATTTCACTTAGCATAATAAACTCTAGCTCCATCCATATCATTGTAAATGGCAAGATTTCATTCTTTTTGATGACTAATATTCCCATGTATGTGTATATGTGTGTGTGTGTGTGTGTATATGTATATATATATATATATATATATATATATAATCACACCTTCTCTATCCATTCATCAGTCGATGGAATTTGGCTGGTTTTGTGTTCTTTGGGTAAGGAAGTAGCAGTATAATTGCTGGGTCATAGAGTGGTTCTATTTCTAATTTTTTGAGGACCCTCCATACTATTTTCCAGAGTGGCTGCACCAGTTTGCATTCCCATCAACAATGTAAGAGCTTCCCTTTTTCTGCATCCTCTTCAACATCTGTTGTTTCCTGAGATGTTACTTTTAGCCATTTTGGCAGGTGTGAGGGGAAATCTCATTGTGGTTTTGATTTGTATTTCCCTGATGATGAATGTTTCGAGCATCTTTTCATGTGTCTGTTGACCATCTGAATGTCTTCTTTGGAAAAAATGTCTATTCATGCCTCCTGTCCATTTCTTACCTGGATTATATCTTTTTTGGGTGTTGAGTTTGATAAATTATGGATTTTGAGTACTAACTATTTATCAGATATATTATTTGCAAATATCTTCTCCCATTCCATAGGCTTTTAGTTTTTTTGATTGTTTCCTTCACTGTGCAGAATTTTTTTTATCTTGATGAAGTCTCAATAGTTCATTTTTGCTTTTGTTTCCCTTGCTTCCAGACACGTGTGTAATAAGTAGTTGCTGTGGCCAAGGTCAAAGAGGTTGCTGCCTTATTTCTGCTCTAGGATTCTGATGGTTTCCTATCTCAGAATTAGGTCTTTCATCCATCCATTTTGAATTTATTTGTGTGCATGCTGTAAGAAAGTGGTCCAGTTTCATTCTTCTGCATGTGCTGTCCACTTTTCTAACACCATTTGTTGAAGAGACCATCTTTTTTGCAATGGCTATTCTTCTGCTTTGTCAAAGATCAGTTGACCATATAGTTCTGGGTCAAATTCTGGGTTTTCTATTCTGTTCCAGTGATCTCTGTGTCTGTTTTTGTGCCAGTACCATACTGTTGGTTTTTTGTTCATTTGTTTTAAGATTTATTAATTTGGGAGAGGGAGAGAGCAAGTCTTAAGGAGACTCCCTTCTGAGCACAGAGCCTATCATAGGGCCCTATATCACAACCCTGAGATCATGACCTGAGCTGAAATTAATACTTGGATGTTTATCCAACTATGCCACCCAAGAACAGCACTCAGTACCATACTGTTTTGATGACTATAGCTTTGTAATATAACTTGAAATCCAGAATTGTGATGCCTCCTGTTTTGTTTTTTTTCTTTTTCAAAATTTCTTTGACTATTCTGGGTCTTCTCTTGTTCTGCACAAATTTTAGGATTGTTTTTTCTAGCTCTGTGAAAAATGTTGGTAGTATTCTGATAGGGATTGCATTAAATGTGTCAGTCATTTTGGGTAGCATAGAGAATTTAATGATACTTTAAAATAATACTTTAATACTTTAAAATAAGACTTTTAACCCATGAACATGGAATATTTTTCCATTTTTTTGTGTCCTCTTAAATTTCTTCCATAAATGTTCTATAGTTTTCAACATTTTGAAAAACTAAACATCTTTTACCTCTTTTGTTAGGTTTGTTACTAGTATCTTGTGGATTTTGGTGCAATTGTGAATGGGATAAATTTCTTGATTTCTCTTTCTACTGCCTCATTATTAGTGTATAGAAATGCAATAGGTTTCTGTGCATGGATTTTATATCATGTGACTTTGCTGAATTCATGTATCAGTTCTAACAAATTCTTTTGTGGAGTCTTTCAGGTTCTTTCAAGTTTTCTACATAGAGTATCATGTTGTCTGCCAATAGTGAAAGTTTGACTTCTTCCTCACTTATTTGGATGCCTTTTATTTCTTTTTGTTGCCTTATTTCTGAGGCTAGAAATCCCAGTACTAGGTAAATAACAATGGTGAGGGTGGACATTCCTGTCTTGTTCCTGCCCATAGAGGAAAAGCTCACAGTTTTTCCCCATTGAGGATGATATTAGCTGTGGGTCTTTCATATATGGCCTTTATGATACTGAAGCATGTTCCCTCTATCCCTACTTTGTTGAGGCTTTTATCAATAATGGATACTGTATTCTATCAAATGCTTTTTCCACATATATTGAGAAGTGTTGGTATTAATTCTTCTTTAAATGTCTGATAAAATTCCCCTGAGAAGCCATTCTACCCTAGACTCTGTTTTGTTGGGGAGATTTTTTAATTACTGATTCAATGTCTTTCCTGGTTATGGGTCTGCTCGAATTATCTTTCTTCCTGTTTCAATTTTGGAGTTTATGTTTCTAGGAATTTATCCATTTCTTCTAGATTGTCCTGTTTGTTGGCATATAATTTTTCATACTATTCTTTTATAATTGTGTGTATTTCTTTGGTGTTGGTCATGAGCTCTTTCATTACTTATTTTATTTATTTGGGTCCTTTCTCTTTTCTTTCTGATAAGCCTGGCTAGGGGTTTATCAATTTTATTAATTCTTTCAAAGAACCAGCTCTGTTTCATTGATCTACTATTTTTGTTTGTTTGTTTTTACATTGTTTATTTTTGATCTATCCTTTATTATTTCCCAAATTCTGCTGGATTTAGTCTAAATTTACTGTTCATTTTCTAGCTTATTTAGTTTAGACTATATATTTGAGACTTTTCTTGTTTCTTGAAGTAAGCCTCTATTGCTATAGACTTCCCTCTTATGATCTACCTTTGAGGCATCCCAGAGATTTTGGACCATTGTGTTTTTATTTTCATTTGCTTCCATGTATTCTTTTTAATTTCTTCCTTAATTTCCTGGTTAACCCATTCATTCTTTAGAAGAACATTATTTAACCTCCATGTATGTGTGGTCTTTCCAAGTTTTTGCTTGTAATTGACTTCAAGTTTTATAGCATTGTGGTATGAAGACATGCATGTTTTTTTGTACTAGTTGAAGTCTGATTTGTGATCCAGTTTGTTATCTGTTCTGGAGAATGTTCCATGTGCACTCGAAAAGAAAGTGTATTCTGCTCCTTTAGGATGAATATATTAAGTCCATTTGGTCTAGTGTGTCACTCAAAGCCACTGTTTTCTTGTTGATTTTATCCTCAGATGGTATGTCTACTGCAATGAGTGGGATGATAGAGTCCCTTACTATTATTGTATTATTATCAATGAGTTCATGTTTGTTATTAATTGATTTATATATTTAGGTGCTCCCAAATTTGGGGCATACGTATTTATAATTGTTAAATCTTCTTGTTGGATAGACCCCTTTATTATGACATAATGCCCTTCTTCATCTCTTGTTACAGTCTTTGGTTTAAAACCTAGTTTGTTTGACATAAGTATGTCTATTCTGGCTTTCTTTTGACATCCATTAACATGATAGATGGTTCTCCATACCCTCATTTTCAATCTAGAAGTGTCTTTAGGTTTAAAATGAGTCTCTTGTAGGTGACATATAGATGAGTGTAATTTTTTTTTAATCCATTCTCCCTATAGCTTTTAAATGGAACATTTAGTCCATTTACATTCAAAGTAATTATTGGTGGATAAGAATTTTCTGCCATTGGGGGCACCTAGGTGGCTCAGTGGATTAAAGCCTCTGCCTTCAGCTCAGGTCATGATCTCAGGGTCCTGGGATTGAGTCCCACATTGGGCTCTCTGCTAGCAGGGATCCTGCTTCCCCCCTCCCCCCGTCTGCCTCTCTGCCTACTTGTGATCTCTGCCTGTCAAATAAATAAATAAAATCTTAAAAAAAAAAAAAATTTACTGCCATTGTACTACCAGTAAACTTGCTGTTTCTGGAGAATTTCCTCTGTTTCTTTCTAATCTTTATTGCTTCTGGTCTTTCTTTCCCACTCAAAGTGTCTTCTATACTATTCCTTGCAGGGCTGGGTTAGTGATCACAAACTCTGTTAGTTTTTGTTTCTCTGGGAAACTCTTTTTCTTTCCTTCTATTCCTAATGACAGCCTCACCAATAAAGTATTCTTGGCTGTATATTTTTCCCCTTCAGCCAGTTGAATATCATGTCACTCTCTTTTGACTGCCAGGTTTCTGTGGAAAGATCTTTTGCTCTCTGATTTGTCTTCCCTTGTAGGATAGAGATTCTTTCCCCTATTTTGCAGGACTTTTTCCTTACCTCTATATTTTGCAAATCTTACTACAATATGCATCTTAGTGTTTATTGGCTTTTGTTGAATTTGTTGGGATTTCATTGTGCTTCCTGGATTTAGATGACTGTTTCCTTCTCCAGATAAGGGAGTTTTCATCTATAATTTGCTTAAATAGACATTCTGCACCTTTCTCCCCACCTTCTTCTTCTGGAACTTCTATGATATGAATATTATTATACTTTATGAAGTGACTGAGTTCCCTAAGTCTACATTTATGATCCAATACATTTATTTCCCTCTTCTTTTCAGCTTCATTATTTTCTCTAATTTTATCTTTTATATCACTGATTTGTTCCTCTGCTTCATCTATCGTTATTGTCACTGCACGCAGTTTTGCATCTCAGGTATAGCAATTTTTATTTTGGCCTGACTAGTTTTTAAATCTTTCATCTCTGCAGTAAAGGATTCTCTACTGTCCTCTGTGTTTTCTCAAGCCCAGCTTGTATCCTTATGATTCTTGTTTTAAATTCTGTTTCATGCATATTGCTTATATCTATTTTGATTAGATTTCAGATTCCTGGCCATGACTTTTTCTTGTTTTTTTGTTTGTTTGTTTGTTTTTTGAGTGCCAGGGGATGATTTCCTGTCTTACCACTTAGTCTGGTCACCATTTTTCTTTTCTGTGTATGTCATGTTAAAGCTCAGCTAAAAGCTGGCATCAAAGTTAGCTGCCCATGTTACCTGGGGTCTCCGTTCTTATGCTAATGAATGAGGCAGCATGTTGGTGCCTGCCAGCTCTTTTGTCCCCTTGACACCATGCCACCTCTCCCAAATGCACTCCAAGAGGGGGAACTATTTCTACCTGTGTGACCCAGGGGATCCTCAAACCACACTGTCTGCTGCCAAGCCTCTGGCCTCCTTCCCCACATGAACACCAATAAACCTGCCAAGCATGACCCCACAGACTTCTAAGACTTCAGACTTTGGGCTCCACTGCTTGTAAAAGCCTGTAATAATCAGGTCTTCTCCTATTTTTGGTCAATAGTTTTAGGCAAGTGTTCCTCTTGTGCTATCCCCGGTGCACTGCTTTCTGTTTCAATCTCTCCTCTCTCTGATATCATGGCTCCCTCCAATCCTCATCACTTGAGATACTTTTCTCCCCAGAATAATGTCTCCATACCTCCTACCTTCCATGATGTGGCTACTATCTTCCCTCTAGTTCTGCAATTTATTCTTTTAGCATTCATATCTTGGATTTTCAGAATTATTTGATTCTGTGTTCAAAGGGTGTGTTCAAGGGATGAGGCAAAATAGTGTGCCTTTATTGCTCACCGTCTTAACTCCTGTCCATTGTCTTTAAATAAACCGAAGAAGACTTGGGAAAATATATTTTGTGAAAAAAGATAAACAGGGTCTGTATTTTATTTTTCCAAAGTCTCTTAAAATATATGCTTTTTAAAAATTTGATTTGTTTTGATAGGAATGAGGATGTCAAGATATTTCTATTTGGTCATTTCAATAAGAATCTGCACTCCCTTGGTCAGGTGGTCAGGTGGTCAGGTGTAGTATTACATTTCTGAGATATGATAAGCATTTCTAGTACACTACTCAGTCAGTTACAAGACAATTAATCAAAGCAACACAAAATCAACCAGGATACAAATTAAGGCCAAAATGCATTTATTTTGTGATCTTCTTCAAAGCTCCGACTATGAGCAAGAGCAACTGAAGTACTGTTCTCATTCTAGGTATTGACATTAACCCAGGACAATGTTCAATTACATCTGAATTTTCTGTGCATTTCCCCTTACTCAGTGCGGAGTTAGATGGCTTAGAAAACCTAGAAGGGAGAGTTACCATATATGCTTGTGATTTTATTGCAAGGTTCTTCCCTGCTTGCATGTGGTCTTCATTTACTTCAAGAATCTGTTACTGGTTCAGAACTAGAAATTGTATAAGGCATCATGATTTTTTTTTTAAGATTTTATCTATTTATTTGACAGAGAAAGATCACAAGTAGGCAGAGAGGCAGGCAGAGAGAGAGGGGAGGAAGCAGGCTCCCTGCTGAGCAGAGAGCCCGATGCGGGACTCGATCCCAGGACCCTGAGATCATGACCTGAGCCAAAGGCAGCGGCCTAACCCACTGAGCCACCCAGGCGCCCAGGCATCATGATTTTTATATATCATATTGGATTAAGCAATTTTTGTTTAACAGAACTAAATTCATTTGATTACACAGGTCTCATGAGGCTTTAACAAACTTCCTTGGTTTTTCAGTCATGAGGTGCCATGAACAATTAGCTGCCATTAAAATATCTTCAGTTAAAACAATTCTAATTCCCAATTTGACTGTCAATTAAGCTAGTGTTCTTACTTTACCTTTGAAGGTTAATTCCAGCTACTTGGATTGTGCTAGCAGTGTCTCATCTTTCCCGCTGAAATTAGGAAATCCATTTCCATGGCAGAATCAACTCTGGTCTATGAACAGCAGCCAAAAGTTTGTCTTTCAATGAAACTGACATTTTTCTCAGCAATACCGTTTTTAGTACTTTGGTGTAATAACAGTCCCTCTCATGGGCGATAGCTAGGGAATGAGTAAATAAATTTAGCATTTTAGTTGTCAAAGTATTTAGGATAATTCTTCTATATTATTAAAATATCATTTTTAATAGTTTTGATTGCCTTGTCTTTTCAATAAAAAGGGTTGTTGGCTAATGGGCCTTATCCATTGGAGTGCAGTGGCAATGGGAAACTGTGATTAAACCACTGGAGGCTCTACTGATTTCATCAGATTGTAATACAACACATAATACTGTACCTTAACTTTAGGGTTTACATCAAAATGAGGACCCTCTGAATGCTTACATCCAAATAAGAAGGTTGGTAGAGATAAGAAATGAGGGTAGCTATCTTTCCTTCAGAAGGCAATTGCCTCGGGCAATGGTAAAAGTCCACAAATGAGATAGAGGCATCTGCCTCTATCAAAGCAAGAAGGGATCCTTCAGCTAGTAAGGGAGTCTCAACACAGGTTACAAATTGGGGTGATCTCCATAATTCCAAATCTCCCCCAAAAGCCTCTACCATTAATTCTAACATTTCATTTTTTCTAATAAATTCTCTTTCATGTAAGGGAGCTGGTAAGGCATTAAATTTAATTAATATAATAATTTTATAACCTATAAAGACTAATTATAAATTTACTTTAACTATTTTAGCTCCATGATAATAAGACAAGAGTGATTTCACTAGGAGCTGTTATTTAAATACTGAGTTTCCTTGAGCTGAGAATTTTAAATTTCTGGCATGTGATTTACTTTTTTTTTTTTTAAGTTCTCAGTATAATCAGAAGAATCAGTTCACTCCACCTTCTATTTTTTATGTCTTTATAGTGTTTCATGACAATGGCTATGTATTTGGATAACTAAGTTCTCAGTTTCAAAATCGTCTTTACTCTCAATAACTATGGGAAATTATTTCAATAGATGTATTGCTACTATATACTATGGACCACCATGGTTACATCTATTCATAAGAACTATTTTTTAAACTTAACCAGATGAGTTTACCAATCCATGTTTCCATTTTCATTATGACCTCTTTCTTTTTTTAAGATTTTATGTATTAGAGAGAGAAAAAGGCAAGAGAGAGAGAGAGAGCATAAGTGGGAGGAGAGGCAGAGGGAGAAGCAAGGATCCCAATCCAGGGGTTGCTCTCAGGACCCACAGATCATGACCTGAGCTGAAGTCAGAGTCTTAACCAATGGAGCCATCCAGATGCCCTTGATATGTTTCTTAAAATAATTTTATTAATAAATTCTTGTGCAGGATTCTGACTTGCAGTCAATTCAAGCCATTCTGATTGAGAAATAAAATGATTAATGTGTATTTGCTCACAGAATCATTCGAGCTAGACAAGGTCCATTGAAAACTTCAATAAGTGACAGTCAAATTAACACCATGAACTGATTTGAAAGATAACATTGTCTTGCTACTGGTGATCTTATAATTCAAGCTTCATAAAACCTCTACAACTATGATAATGAGACAAAATACTTGTTTTCTTTCACCTATTTTCCTTTAGTAATCTCTGAAAGGAAATTAGACAGCTTCCTTCTGTTTCTTTATCATTATTCAATATAGAAATTTATTTTTTTGAAGAGTAGAGTGGAAGAAAAGGTTAGCATGAGGCTTATATTGTACAGGATTTACCCAGAACTAATTATAATTTGGTTGTTCTATAATAGAGCCATATCAGTTCTATCATGATCTCTTAATATTTTTCCAAATGGGCTCAAAAGGAAGAGACCTTAAAAAAGAAATTCAGTGCATTGATTTTATATCCTGACACT
>ML110325.1:0-10322 GCA_003697995.1 Taxidea taxus jeffersonii | reverse complement strand
AACCACTCTGGAAAACAGCATGGAGGTTCCTCAAAAAATTGAAAATAAAGCTACCTTATGACCCAGCAATTGCACTACTGGGTATCTATCCTAAAGATACAAACGTAGTGATCCAAAGTGGCACGTGTACCCGAATGTTTATAGCAGCAATGTCCACAATAGCCAAGTTATGGAAAGAACCTAGATGTCCATCAACAGATGAATAGATAAAGAAGAGGTGGTATATATATACGATGGAATACTATGCAGCCATCAAAAGAAATGAAATCTTACCATTTGCGATGACATGGATGGAACTAGAGCGTATTATGCTTAGCGAAATAAGTCAACTGGAGAAAGACAACTACCACATGATCTCCCTGATATGAGGAAGTGGAGATTCAACGGGGGTGGGAGTTAAGGTGGTAGGAAAAGTAAAAATGAAAGAAGATGGGATCGGGAGGGAGAAAAACCAAAAGAGACTCTTAATGTCATAAAACAAACTGAGGGGGGTGGGGGGAAGAGGGGTTGGGTGAGGGTGGTGGGGTTACATCATATGTTTAAATAAAGCTTAAATAAAGTAAAAAAAAAAAAAAGAAAAGAAAGAAATTCAGTTAACCTAACACTGAACTAACTTTTTTCTTTCTTTCTTTCTTTTTCCTTTCAGTTTTGTAAGCCAGTGCTACAAGTCGTCTTTGATAAAATGAAAATCATGTATACAAAATAAAAAGTCATGAATATTCTGAAATAGTCAAACAAAATAGAAAAAAATATGGCTAACATTCCTATAAAATGTTACTATAATCTCTATTAATGCTTTTTTATCAGACTCCTCAAAGCATCTCACTTCAGTACACAAATGCCCTGACAGAATCTTTACCCTTAAATAACTCCCATGTAAGCCAAAGCGCAAGTGGGTCTGACTGGTAGAACTTAGGTCAGGAAAGACTTAGGAAAATACTATTTATTACATACTATATTTGAAAGTCAGGTAAAAAAATTCAAATCTATAAAAATATGGATGATTTACAAGAGAGGGTAGATAGTTGTTCATGACAAACATTCATTATAGAACTAATTCCATTTTGATAAGGGGTCTTATAATCGGATGTTAAGTCCTCGTGGAGAATTCTATTATATTTATTATATTAAAGAATATTTTTCTTTGAGATGTGTATGTGTGTGTGTCTGTCTGTGTGTAGTTGGGACTGGGGTTGTTTTGTGTATTTGTGTATATCTGTCTTTCATATTATTTACCTTCTGGCCTATTGGAAGAACAAAGTGACCTGGATATACATATCCATGTCTGTTGTATCATTTTGAAAATCTTTTTTGGAGTGTCTTGAGAGACATTCTGCAACAAATAATTAAGGGAAATGTACTGTGAGATGAAGGAATTACAGTGTTTAAGCTAACTTGAAAGGAGGGTGGTTTCTATGCTGGATGGGACCTTTTGAGGTAAAAGATTTCAGAGAGCTCTCAGGCAAGCCTGAATACAAAGTTCAAGGTCTACAGCAGAGGCATTTGTGAGAATGCTAGTTTGACTTAGATAATTCAATTTATTAGAATATAAATTCAGTTTATTAGAATATAAAATAAGTGATATTGAACATATAATTTTAGCATATTAATAAATTTAAATAACATAAATTTTAACATATTAAACATATATTTAACATATAATTCCCTTTTTTTACTATCTAAGTAATAATTTCATGTTTCCTCAAACTTCAGTAAAGTCTGAAGTGCCTAGTCTTCCTTTGTGTGTCATGTGAAAAATAGGAAGGCATAACAAAGGGGTATAAACCCAGCCCAATATTAATTTCTCTGCTGACATCCATTTAGAAAGATCAGCATTCTATCAAGGGCACTTTGTCCAATAATATATCCAGAAGATGAACAGCTACAGACTGAGTGAGCACCTATCCGTGTCAAAATTGGGACAGCAGTAAAAAGAACAAAACAATAGAGAGAAATTAACAGAATGATATATGAGGATACAAGACTAACCCTTTGTCCTGCCTCCGTTTTGAATAAACGTGTATATTACATCTTCTAGATACAAGAAAAAGAAGCATTTTGCTCAGAGAAATAAAAGCAAAATAAAACAAAACAAATACAACAACAACAACAAAAACTTGATCAAATGTGTATTCCTGTATCCAAAATACATAGAACAGAATAGAATCTTGAACAAATTTTCTGACAAAACAGTAGACCATTTTGCAGTGCTGGTGTTCAAGGATATGTTACAACCTTTACAAATATCATAATCATGGAAGAAAACTGTAATTTTTTTCCACCATGAATAGACAAAATAGAGAAATTCAGTAAGCCTGGGCTGCCTGGGTGACTCAGTGGGTTAAAGTCCAAATCTTGGTTGAAGCTCAGGTCATGATCTCAGGGTCCTGAGATGGAGCTGGGTCAGCCTCCGTGCTCAGCAGAGTAGGTTTGAGAGTCTCTTCCTCTGCCACTCTCATGGTCTTATGCACACATGCTCACTTTCTCTAAAATAAGTAAATCTTGTAAAAAAAAAATAAATTCAGTAAACCTAACAAACTTTTATTTTTTAATGTGTTTATTTGTTTTTTGTAAGCTAGTACGGCAAGCCTCCTTTGATAACTTTTCTAATTCAACTTTTCTCTCTCTCATTTGTCTATGTTCTTTCGGCAATCTCTGAAGGGAAGGTAGACAAATTCCTCACACTTCTTTATCATTATTCAATATAGAAATCTTTTTTTTTTTTTTTTTCAAAAAGAGTAGAGTGGGAAAAAAGGCTCACATGAGGTTTGCATTGTACAGGATTTACCCAGAACTAATTGTAATTTGGGCTAAACCATTATTCTATAATAGAGCCATATCTGTTCTATCATGATCTCTAAATATTTATCTAAATGGGCTCAAAGGGAAGAGAAACAAAAGTCATGAGTACTCTAAATAGGCAAACAAAATAGAAAAATATGGCTAACATTCTTATAAAAAGTAAGTCTCCATTGCTCTGTCTAGGCAATAAGGCACAATTCTCTGGTTAAGTGTGGTTCTTGTAGACATTTCTGGACATACACAGTGTTTCAGGAGCTTGACAGTTGGGGTTTCCCTCACTTACATGTAACCTGGATTTCAAATATGTATTTTTCTGTATGTTAAGACTGCATATGTACACTATATGAAATATCTCATTAATACAACTTAATAGGAGGTTATGATATTGTGTTTAAGTAAACCCCTCAAACTAAAATAATCATTCAGCATAACATATCATTTTGATAATGCATATGAAATTCTAGTGATACTCAAAGTAGTAGAAATTTTCTTTTAAAAACTGAATGACCAATAATTCTTACTTTGTGGTTAATGAAGATGAGAGTTCCAAAGTAAATGAAAAAAATAGCAGCAATGACAACAACAACAAAAAGGCTTCAAGACACACATTTTCTAGCTGAAAATATAATTCACAAAAACATTCATCAGAAAGGTAAGGTTTCAGAGATAATATTTTTCTCCAGACACCCTGACAGATATGGGGATTCTAGTTCAGTTAATCACCAAAAGAAAAATAAAATTCCTCCAGAATTAATAGCTTGGAGATAATTCTAGTTGAAACAAGAAGCCAATATAAATCTGCCAAGATAGAACTAATATGTTGTTTCTTCACAGTGAAAGTTAAATTATTATCCAACAAGTTCTAGACATGCTGTAATTTGGAGATAGCTTTATCAAAAAATCCATAAAACTAAAGAGTACAGTAATCAGTTGTTACAATAACAGTGATGTGAAATAAATAAATGAGACCCTCAAAAAATCAAATTATACAAAACATACAAAGATATGGCATAGTTTAAGGTATTAAGTTCACATAATTTTTTAAAAATCTTTTTGAAATATGAATGCTTACAATCTTTTGAAAGTGTTGGGTGTTCAAAAGCTTAGAGATGCATGTCAAAAATGCAAAGTGAAAGAAGTGCTTGTTTGCAAGACTAAGAACTCCCATTCAAGAGTAAAACAAAAGATGACCTTTGTGCTCATATAAATAATGACTTTGAAAATTAAATATTTGTAATATCATCCAAGTACACAATTTTTTTTTAAAAATTCCGAAAACTATTTATTTTCTTTCTCATTTTCTCCCACTCTTTTTTTTTGTGTTTCCTTCTGTTTTTCCATATCCCTGTCTTTTTTTTTCTTAATATTCAACATTTCAAATATTTATCATATGTCTCACTACAATTCAAGAGGTAAAATAGTATTTTTATATTTTCTGATGAACATGAGATATAATAATATTCAAGATTGGTACAGAATTTTAGCTTCAATAAGTCTCTGTATTTTTATTCAAAGACATGAAGATAAATCTCTTAATGTGCTTTCATGGACGGTGTCACAATATTCCCAAGAGAAGTATATAGAGGGCTGACAGCACGATAGAAGAGTTTGGTTATTCAAAAATGAATAATTAATAATAAGATTTCAGGGACATTGAGCACATTCAATATATCAACATTCAATTCAATTCTTTTAGATAAATACCCGGAAGTGGGATTGCTGGATGATTAGGTAGTTCTCTTTTAATATTGGGGGAGGGGGGCGGGTATGAACCTTCATACTGTTTTCCACAGAGGCTGCACTGATTTTCATTCCCACCAAAGTCTTCAAAGGTTCCAATTATTCCACATCCTTGGCCATTTGTATGTCTTTTTCAGAGAAATAACTTTTCAAGTCCCTAGCCATTTTTTAAATTGGGTCATTATTTTTTTAGCTAGTGAATTGCATGTGTTCCTTACATATTTTGGAGATTAATACTTCAAGATATACAGTTTACAAATATGTTCTCCCATTCCATTAGTTGTCTTTTCACCCTGTTGATTTATTTCCTCTGTTGTACAGAATCTTTTTAGTTTGATGTGGTCTCACTTGTTTATTTTTGTTTTTGCTATTCTTGTTTTTGGTATCAAATTCATGAATCATTACTGTCTAGTGTCCAAAAGAATTAAGATCAGGATCTCAAATAGATACTAGCAATGTTCACAAGGGTCATGGCATTAGTATTTACAATAGTCAAAAGGAGGAAGAAATCTAAATGCTCATCAATAGATGAATGGACACAGAAAAATCATATATACCTACAGTGGAATGCTACTCAATTTTTAAAGAGAAAGACATTCTGCAGTATATGACATGGATGAATCTTCAAGACATCAAGAAAATAAGCTAGCCACAAAAAGACAAATATTGTATGACTCCATTTATATGATTTATCCAAATTAGTCAAATTTATAGGATCAAAGAATGGGATGATGGTTGCTACAGGCTGGAAGGAGGAAGAAATGGAGTATTACTAATCAAAAGTCATACAGTTTCTTTTTTTTTAAGATTTTATTTATTTGACAGAGAGAGATCACAAGTAGGCAGAGAAGGAGGCAGAGAGAGAGGGGGAAGCAGGCTCCCTGGCTGAGCAGAGAGCCGATGTGGGGCTAGATCGCAGGACCCTGGGATCATGACCTGAGCCGAAGGCAGAGGCTTTAACGCACTGAGCCACTCAGGTGCCCCAAAAGTCATACAGTTTCAATAGTAAGATGAATAAACTCTAGAGATCTCTTGCACACTGTTGCACCTGTAAGTAGAAAATAATGCACTGCACACTTAAAAATGTGCTGAGATGATAATGTGTTGTTAAGTGTTCTTACCACAAAAAAAAGTAAAATAGATAAATGAAAACATATAATCTAGTATTAATTTAATTTGTCTATAGGAAACTAAGTTTCAGGGAAATTAAGTAACTAAAATGGCAACATGTTATGATGTTGTATTTTCATTGTGATCCAATGTAACATACAATGTTTTTGTATGTACAGAATATTAGATAATTGATATACTCCAAGGGAAAAAAAACTATTTTAGATGGAATAGATGTTACCTACTTTGTAACCAAAGCAAAAATTACAATTTAAGTCAGAACTAACAATTTTAAAAATTAGGAAGAAAATACTTATTATAATCAAGTGTGAAATCAAGATAAGAGACAACTAAAAAGAAAGAGAAATTGACTTACATAAGAAGACATACAAAATCTGTTACGTTTTTCATCACATGCAGGTATTTATGAATTTGTTTGCTGTTTTCACATTCTGTTTATATTTTTAATCTTACAAGTGAGAGCTATTTTAAGTCAAATCCAGTTATATGCCTTCATAACATCCACCACTTCCTTATTCTTTATTACTAGAATCCTAAATTTCTTTGGAGAAGTTAAGGGCCCAGATCAACAGTTTCCTAGGTTTCCATGAAATAATGAATGGAAATGCAACATACTTGTGACAAATAAGATATGAGTGGAGTCTACTGGCTGGGTTATAAGAAAACCTGTTTGTTATTCTGACTGAAAGGCAGAGTCAGGAGTACACATTTTCTCTCTCTTTATCCTTATTTATTCTTTCTGTTTGGAGTTTGGTAGCAAAGTAGAGATCCCAGATCATTTTGTAAATATGAGGACATAACCTACATGTCAATGTAGGGAGAATAAAAAGACACAAAGTACAGAGTGTTGATGGCATCATCAAGCTACCTGGTCCATCCTGGATTGCTCAAAACCAAGGTATTGTTGTGTTTAGGTGAGAGAAAGAACGCCCCCCCTTTTTTTTTTCAGGCATAGTAGATTTTATTTTATTATTATTTTTATTTATTTATTTATTTTTATTTTTTTATTTTTATATAAACATATAATGTAACCCCACCACCCTCTCCCAACACCCCTCCCCCCACCACCTTCAGTTTGTTTTATGACATTAAGAGTCTCTTTTGGTTTGTCTCCCTCCCAATCCCATCTTGTTTTATTTATTCTTACCTACCCCCTACCTCCTTAACCCCCACCCCCATTACACCTCCACTTCCTCATATCAGGGAGATCATATAATAGTCGTCTTTCTCTGTTTGACTTATTTCTCTAAATTTGATAAATCAGTTACCTGCAGCAGAAATCTGATATCACTATATTGTGATAAATGTTCTATTCATACATATTTTTAGTCACATTAAAGAAGACCAAATACTTTTGATCTTTTAATTTAGTCCTAAGTGCTATATTTTCCTATCCTCCTTAAATTACATCTGTAGCATCAGAATACATCAATATTCGTCCTTTAAAGAACAAATATTTAAAGGTATAGTTATAAAGATTATAATATCTTTATACTTTATTTTTATGGACTTTGCCCTCACTCCTTCCAGATTTTCTGTAATTCTACTAGAGCCCAGACATAAAGGAAATGGTTAAAACACAGATTTAGCACATAAATAAGTCCACCTATTGAATTGTTAAGTTTCTTCTGGACAGTTTACTATGATATATGAAATGTCTTTAAAAAATCTGGTAAAAATACTTGATTGGAGCATCCCTGATAGTCTTGGACTAAAAACTTTAATGGATATAAGTATTTCATCTGCATGTGCCTCTCACTTGTGAATTATTTTTATATGCTCACACTGCTTCCTGATAAAAAAGGATCATTATAAGGAATGTATTTATATTGACCTATGCTTATCTTGAAAATCTTTATGTTGATAGGTTTAATTTGTTGAAGAAAAATTTTAGATGTAAGTAAACTGGAAATACTTAAGGTCAAATCTGCTAGGCTTGAAATTACTAAAACCAAGTGTCTCTAGGCACCTAAAGGGACTCAGAATTCCCCAAAGTTTTGCAAGCCAGCTCAAGCAAAAATTTAAAAACAATCATACACTATTTTGTAAATACCAACTTTAGGCATTATTCTTATATCCTGTGACATTTGGGTACTCTCAAATGCCAGCAAGACTTTCTTTGATTTCTATGTTCCTTTGAGGGATTATTTAAGTCTGACATTAGAAATTTAAAAAAAGAATTTAGGGAAAAATGATAAAATAAAAAAGGAAGTTTTAAAAATTATTTTTAATCTTCAGACACCAGACTTCTGATGCAAAAAAACAATAATCACACTACTTCTCCAAAGTAGAAAAAATATATGTAAAGTGACTTTAGAACAGAATATGACATGGACTAAATATAGCATGGTTTTTCTGATACAGTTTATACCACGGCAAGTTTTTTTTTTTTTTCTTATTATTTATAAAACCAATTACATGCTGGTTCAGAAGTCACATTTCACAGCTTGTCTTGTCAGATTACCACATGATTAAGACTGACAGTGTTTCTTTTCCTTCTTCCTAATCAAATGGGCAAGCCATTTTCCAGGGGCAGAACAGTGGAAAAAATGGCGTTCACTGTCTTGGCATTCATCTGTTTCATGCTTTTGTCATATAACTCTTCTTCCATGTGAGGCAACTGTGACCTCCTTTCTTTTCCTTCCTGCTAATATCTCCTTACTCCTGCCCTAACTGACTGCAAATTCTACTGTGATGACTGCCTAACTCTTTTGGAAGTAGTCTCAGAGTATCAAGTCTAACAAAAGATGCCCTACCAATAATTCCTATAAACATAGCATCAGAACTACTGAGGTTTCCTTTGACAGAACAGAAGACTCACTCTATATTCAAATTTTTATTCTCCTCTGGCTGTGTGATCTTTGTCAAGGTTCTGCATTTCTCTGTGCTCAAAAGCCTTGACTGTAAAATGGGGATAACAACAGTGTTACCCAATAGGGTTGCTGCAAGAATTGAACAATATAATGTTCATAAAACTAAAACTAAAATTAGAACTATGGCTTTTGCATGCTAATATTATTATTATTTAGCTAATCATAACAGTACTATATTATAATATGAGTACGAGAAAGTTTTAATAATGCTAATATTATTATTATGAAACAAATTCACATGAAATAATTTCAAGCTGAAATTTAAATAGTGTAGCAGACTATGTGTTTGGCTGAAATTGCAGGGATGAAAATCAGATTCGAGTAAATGTATGGATATAGAGCTACATATTATCAAGAATGGTGACATTGTCAAAAGAAAGGAAACAACAGCAGCTTTTACTTGTATTCACCAAAGTTTCATACCCATCCTTCCTTCTGTCGATTGGGTGATAATTGATATGTTACTTTATGATGCAGACCTTTTGTTTAATTAAATTGAGGAAAAAAATCTCTACCTTCTGTGCTGTGACCCATAAGAAATCCATTAAAAGTTTATGTTATAATATCCTTATCCTAGTGCTTTGCTGTTCTCTTGTGTACTGGTCTTTCATTACTTTATGCATTTCTTAACCCAACTTCCTCACAATGACCACTGGGTAAATCCTCACACTGTTTTTCTTTACTTACCATATGTATTTGTCTTATATTTCAATTGCTAATATTGGGAACACCTGAAGAGCCCTCTAGTAAATCCTTTCAAGATATTGTCCTTTTTTTTATAACTAGAAAGTACATGGCTAACTTCTTTCCATGGTATTTTAAGACCATTTTTTTACTCCTATGAAATAAGAATTTTGAATATGCACTTAATGTGGGAGAAGGATATTAAAATGTAATGCATACATATTGATTATGTGCCAGGCATTTTAAACTCACCATTTCATTTGAATCCTTAGACAAATTTTTGCAAAGATTTTAGAACTTGGTAATACTAAAATGTAATTTATCTCAATTCCTTTAATTAGCAATCAATTATTAAATAAATTTTTATCAGAACAATTTATTTATTAGTTTAGTATATCATATTGTATTCTGATTTGATTATGCACTTACCAGAAGGATTGCGTGGAAGGTATAGAGGGATGGGGATCAGTTTAAGAAAAGTGACGTAGGAAGGAGGAGTCAATATGGCAGAGAAGTAGCAGGCTGAGACAACAGGTAGCAGAAGATCAGCTAGATAGCTTATCAAACCATTCTGAACACCTACAATCCAACAGGAGATCAAAGAGAAAAGCAACAATTCTAGAAACAGAAAATCACCCACTTTCTGAAAGATAGGAATGGTGGAAAAGTGAATCCAAAGCAATGGGAAGATAGACCATGGGAGGAGAGGCCCCCAAGGCAGAAAAACTCACCACACACACACACACACACACACACAAAAAAAAAAAAAAAAAAAAAAAAAGAACAGGAGGCAATACCGAAGGCTAGGGACCTAATCAGTACAGATATTGGTAATATGTCAGATCTAGAGTTCAGAATGACGATTCTCAAGGTGTTAGCTGGGATCAAAAAAGGCATGGAAGATAGAGAAACCCTGTCCAGAGAAATAAAAGCCCTTTCTGGAGAAATAAAAGAACTAAAATCTAACCAAGTTGAAATAAAAAAAGCTATTAATGAGGTGCAACAAAAAATGGAGGCTCTTACTGCTAGGAAAAATGAGGCAGAAAAAGAATTAGTGATATAGAAGACCAAATGACAGAGAATAAAGAAGCT
>ML110324.1:23085-38578 GCA_003697995.1 Taxidea taxus jeffersonii | reverse complement strand
ATGTTTTTGGAAAGCAATAGGATGTAAATAAGTAAAAACTAAACCTTCCTTATTCAGAAAACATGCCAGGTATCATATACGAATCAGTTGTGTATAAGAATTCACAGATCCTAAGTGAGAAGCATAGCAAATGTTGAGGTTTCAATGCAAGGAGGGAAATCTGACTTTTGAAATATGATTGGGGGCAAGGGGACTGTGGTGTAGATCAGACAGAGGATAGAGACACCACACTGATAAGATATAAACATGTCAGGGGTAGGGGAAGTAGGGTGTTCTGTGGCATTTTATTATGGACCCTGGGGATATTCACTATTGCCTAAGACGAAAACATTTTGATATCATAAAAGAAAATTTGATCTCTGGAGCCAGTCAGCCTGGGTTAGAGCCTCAGCTCCATCTCTTTTAAACTGTGTATAAATTTTTGGCAAGTTATTGGACATCTTAGGGTCTCAATTTCCTTATCTGTCAAATGAGGATAATGGCAGATATTGCTTAAAGGTGTTATTATGAGGATTAAATCAATTCACACAGAGACAGTGGTAACAGAAATGAGTGCTACACAGTAAACATTCAATAAATGTATACTACTATGGCTGTTGTTAATATTTTCTTATGAGGCACCATGTACATTATCTCAGTTTTCCCTCTCAGCTTCACGAAAAGGACATTTTTATTCCCCTGTGAAAATGAGGCTCAGGGAAGTTATGTGAGTTGCCCGAGTGCCTGTTTCAGGAAGCCTGGAGTCCAGCACAGAGCTATAGGAAGACTATAGGAAGCCATACTGCTTCCCCTGTAAACTCCCCAACACAGCCAACAGGATGGCGTAAGTAGAAAACCTCTTCCCGAAGCAGGCCATGAACTAGATAGAAGAAAATTGTAGTGATTCATTCACTCAAAAATGATCTGTGAGTGCTCTACTTTGGGCTGGTCATATGGCAAACAAAGATAAGCCTTCTGGAGGGCCCTCAAGTGACTTCTAGACCAATGGGCAAGATAAATATACCATAATAGAGAACAGTGTGGAAAATGCTAGACCAAAGTACATACAATGACACAAACGAACAAAGAAAGGACATCTAATCCAACCTACTAGTGTTGGAATCTGAAAGGATGACCATTAGTGTCCAGAATACTTTCCACTCTTCTACTAGCCCTTCATTAGAGAAGTCATGTTTTATAGGAAGACTACAAGGATTCTGCCCCTTTCAGAATCTCCACCTCCATACCACTGTCACTCCTCCCCAGCCCTTACCCCATCCCTAGCCCAGAGAAGTACACCTAACTATTTAAGAGAAAATGTTACCTGGACTCCCACTGATACTCAGGTTAAACCTAGATGGCTTCTAAGAGCCCAGCCCTTCAATTATTAGGAATTTTGCAAGCATTTTGTTAAATAGCCATTAATAAAAAATAAATTCTAGGAAACTACATTTCAGTAAATTACATTAAGAACAAAGGTAATTAACTTTCGAATGCTCACTTCCTTGTAACTTCAGTACATTTTGCTGGTCTCCATGCGCTTGAGCTTATTTACCTCTATTGTATGCATCCGTTGGGAATACTGTATAAAAGTGCCACTATATCCCTTCCCAGCTCCACATTCAGTGATATCATGTTACCAGAATGGAATCAGCCATGATGGGATTATTTACACCACAGAAATAAGCAAGTGCTACAAATGTGGGCTTCATTTCTTTCTCATAGAGCCAGTTGCTAAGCATTTACCCGTGCATCACTGGCCATCATCCCACCTTCTCCTCCCTGAAGTTGCCTGCCCTGCCCCTCCACTTCTCTTGTTAACATCCACTTCATTTCTTTCTCCTTCAGTGTGTTCACACCGGGCCACTTCAGCTTCCTGGTTGGTCTACACTTTTAGGTTTCAACCTTCTTGTTTCCCTGCTCATAGCCTCCCTTCTTCCCTCCTTCCTCACATTGAACTTCTTTTGGCATAGAACATATTCTACCTGGCCCTGATACTTGGTTTGCTAATTTATTAACTTCCTTTGAATAAAAAAAAGTTCCCCATCACCTAGCTTGCTAGGTTTTGAGGGATTGATTTGACCATACTGGCTGACTGCTTTAATGGTATTGGGTGTACAGTGATATAGATCAAGAAGAGGTCCCTTGGTCACCAAAGAACAATAGGATTCTAGACTTGAACCTGGCCCCAGGTCCCTTCCTATGCTGTTTCTGTCACCAAGACACTCTCTGTGGCACTTGTTGGTGCTTTTTAATACCATCTTTGAATTATTTAATTGGATTACAGCACACTAAACATTTGAAAAGAATTCAAGCACAAGTTGCCAGGCTCTCTCTTAATGAACATTCTGTATGCCATTGTTTGCCAAGAAAGTCATTCATTCGATAGAAATAGGGAGGTTGAATGAAGAAATAAAAGTACATTATTTTTCTCATGCTCTTCACAGTACAACTACCGTTTCCACAAGTAATATTTCTGCCTCTTTCTCTAATCATGTGTGGACTATTTTCCCAAGCATTAGAAGAGGTTAACTCTTCAAATATCATGTGTAATTTCTTTGCATTACATTCTGTTGTGTATTAAAGATTGCAAGATCCTACTGGGTTCCATCATAAGCTAAATTTCCACAAATCCTTTCCCCTAAATGTGCAGATGGCATACGTTCTGTCCATAAAATCCATATTGGTTCACATGCCCAACATGATGACATGCAGCATGGAGATTAGAGGGAAATGGTCTTCTGTATGTTCTAATTTACATATCATAACATAGGGAGGGTAGGAAAAAAGGAACACAGATTCCCAGTTGCTTCCTTTAGTGTATAAGAAAAGCTGAGACTGAGTGAGGCTGACATGCTGAATGTTGCACAGTGATTTTCTTTGAAAGTAAATTTTAAGAGTAGTACTGTTAGCTTTGTAGGACTCAATATAGTGTTGCTTTTCTAGAGATTTGCACCAAAATGTTTGGACATATCCCACTGCTGTGTGCCTTGCAAAAGGCTATAATATCTTAGATTTTTTCTAGATTCTCTACTAGTCTATGAATGCTCTAATGATAAGGGGCTGTGTTAATTACTTACTACTTTTCTAGCATTTGACATAGGGCATGGCATAAAATAGAGGCTCTATACGTTCATATGTCCAGTAGGCACTTAACAAGTAGGTATTGAAAGAGTAGATTGTTGTGTATCTGTTTCTCAGAAAGACACATGGAGAAATGGAGTTAGAGATGACCCAACATTGATCTATGGAAATATTTTCATCTCTCAGTGAATAAACAACAAGGAAGAGTGACACTACCATCACAAATGCAGCTTATGATTCTTTATTTGGTAGTTGGATCTTACAAGAGAGCAGAATACACTCCAGAGATAGTCTGTCTAGGTTTGCCATTAAGCACATACATATGTAAGATTTTTATATCTTCCTGATGCATTGAACATTTTCTATTATTATTAGGAGATATCTCTCCATCTCTGGTAATACTGCTTGTCTTAAAGTCTACTGTATCAGATATTGATGTTTAGTGATTGTATCTTTTTTCCATTCTTTCCCTTTCTACTTGTCTGTGTCCTTATATGTAAAGTACATGTTTTTGGTAAATGACATATAGTTAGATCTTGCTTCCTTATCCAGTCAGATAATCGTTTGTTTTTTTTTTCCTTGGTGTTTAATCTAATTATATTCAACATAATTAAGGGAGAGTTGGATTTGAATTCATCATCTTGGTATTTGTTTTCAATTATTCTACATATTTCTCTCTTTCTCCTAGACTTACTGCTTTTAGGTTAGCCAAATACTTTTTTAGTATTTTATTTTATCCCTTCTATTGGTTTTGGGTATACTTTTTTGTGTTGATTTTTATAACTTGCTGTAGAAATTACCTATATACTGTGATGTATCATGTTCTACTTTAAAATAATATTTATATATATACATATACATATGTATATACATATATATGCATATATACACATATAAACATAATATTTGCATATACACACATATATACAAAAATATAATAATATTTATATACATATATATGATACTACTCTGTGAATAATATAAGAACTCACAGCTGTGTACATTTGACCCCTGAACAACATGGTTTTGAACTGCAGCCATCCACTTATATGCAGACTTTTTTTGATAAATACAGTATAATACTATAAATACAGTTCTTCTTCCTTGTAATTTTCTCTTTATTTTTTTGAAGATTTTATTTATTTGTTTATTTGACAGAGAGAGAGAGAGAGAAATCAGAGGGCAAGGAGAGTGGCAGGCAGAGAGAGAGAGAGAGAGAAGCAGACCACCCACTGAGCAGGGGACCCCCCCCCCCAATGTGGGGCTCAATCCCAGGACTAGGGGATCACAACCTGAGCCAAAGGCAGCTGCTTAACTGACTGAGCCACCCAGGTGCCCAAATCTTCCATGCAATTTTCTTTTAATTTTTTTTTTAAAGATTTTATTTATTTATTAGTTAGAGAGAGAGCGAGCACAGGCAGACAGAGAGGCAGGCAGAGGCAGAGGGAGGAGCAGGCTCCCTGCTGAGCAAGGAGCTCGATGTGGGACTCGATCCCAGGTCGCTGGGATCATGACCTGAGCCGAAGGCAGCTGCTTAACCAACTGAGCCACCCAGGCGTCCCCCATGCAATTTTCTAATAACATTCTTTCCTCTAGCTTACTTTATTGTAAGAATACAGAATATAATACATATAATGTAAAAAATATGTGTTAATTGTTTACATTATCAGTAAGGCTTCTGGTCAACAGTAGACTTTTAGTAAAGTTTTTGAGGACTCAAAAGTTGTATGCAGATTTCCAACAGTGTTGGGCATTGTGCCCCTAACCCCTGTGTTTTTCAAGGGTCAGCTGTGATTCTATTCCCTCCTCCCCCCATTATGCTATGTATTCTATCATAATATTTTACTTTTATATAAGCTACAGATCCTACAATATGCTATCATTAATTTTTATTTAAAATGTCATCAGTCCTTTTGAAAAGTAGATGTGTGCCTAATTTTAAATGTTATCTCTTTAGTAGCAGTTCCCTTTAGCCTTAAGTACCCATTATAGCATTTCTTGTAGTGTGATTCTGCTGGAGGGGGGGAAATGTCTCTGCTTATAGTTATCATGAAATGTATTTATTTTGCTTTGGTTCTTAAAAAATATTTTTATTGAATGTAGAACTTTAGATTGACTGTATTTTTTGTCATTATGTGTTTTAAGTGTTCCATTGCCTTCCAATCTCCCATGGTTCCTGGTGAGATCTGCTGTTAATCTTATTATAGCTCCCTTGTATATACTACATTTTATTCTTTTTTTCCCCATCTGCTATTTTTAAGATTTTCTCTTTATTTGGCTTCCAAGAATTTAGATAAGATATGACTAGGTGTATTTTTCTTTGTATTTATTCTATTCAAGATTCACTGAGCATTTTGGACCAATGATTTGGCTTTGGAAAAATCAAACTTGGAAAATGTTTCACCTAAGGATTTTTTCTATCTCATTCTCTCTCATATAGAAATTAGAAGTCAATCTTTGTGAGGGCAGTAAGTTTGTCTTTCCTATTTGTCACTATTTCTACAATAGTAATAGGGTCAGCAGACATTTTCTGAGCAATAAATTAATCACATCAGTGACAGTGTCTTCCTATTTGGGTTTCCCTCAGAATTATGGTGCTTTGGAAGTTTCCGCAGGTTCTCCTGGTACAGATTAATTTGTACTAAGCTTAATTTGGTGCTAAGTTAAATCAAAATAATTTTGAAGAACCACAGACTTTTAGACTCTGGAGAGCACAAGATCTGATTTTCTGCTGAAAAGTCCAATGGTACAGCATCTTTTAACACAGCCCTCTCAAATATTCCAGCTTCGATTTTGTATATTTTCCAAAATCTTACAAAATAAACAAATTTCCTAGGTGAGCTCTCCAAGTTTTTTAGATATAAATAGTCCCTACCTACATTAGGTACAGATAGAGCAATCATCTCTTTTCAAAAAAAATATCAGTTGGACATTTTAAATCAATATATTTCCATGATCACGGTTTTAAAATATTGGATATACAAAACAACTTTTGATGGAATATTGTAATCCCATCCCCTTCTGCCCTCACCCTCCAACCAAGATTTATTCCTCCATGCAACAAATTTTTACTTTAAGCTTTTTTATTTCTGGCATATATTTTCATGTGCCAAAATTTCCTGCTTATACTATTTTTTCTCAGTTTGACATTTTTGAAATAATTCATTTACATCTTGTTTTGGTATTAAAAATTCAGTTTTTTTCCCATTACCATGCTCACTTTTTCTCTCCTATCCTCTCAATAATTTTATTTCCCAATTTTGAGTTCTATAAGTAGTTTTACATTATTATGATTGTATTGCAACTGTTGCTTATCTTAGAGCCAATTTATGTATCATGGTTATATTTCCTTTCTCATATAAATTTCTGTTTTCCTACCTTTTTTTCCCATTTGCTATACTTTCTTTATGTCTCTCTCTTTTTTATCCAAATACCTTGACCGATCTCTCAAGTATTACTGATAATTTTTCCAAGTAATTACATACAATTCCAAACTCTCCTTCAGTTCCTTTGATCTCACTCCTACAAACCTCTGTTCTCCTGCTCCAGTATGGACAAATTAATTGCCGTGCATGATGCATGGATGTTGTTCTGAAATTCCCCATTACTGCTCTTCTGTGCTGAAGTTTCTGCTTTCTTGATTCTATATAGTCCTATGTTTTTGGTTTACTGTTCTTATTTTGGAGAAGTACATACTCCTGTATCTTTCTAAGACTGTGTGTACAGAAGGTCAAGTTTCTGAATCATTGGATGTTTGGAAATGTTCTATTCTACCTTTATATTTCATTGATGGTTTGGCTATTTGTAGACTTTGGGTTGAAAAAACATTTTCTCTAAACTGCTTTGCTAAGTAGAACTTTGGGTCCTAGAAGGCTGTGAGAGTAGTAGTCACCTGACTACACAGGGTAGGAAAGGGGCTCTGGTTGTCTAACTGTTCTGTATACAATCTTAACCAAACCATTTTTCAGCCTGGAATTTTATCCTGTCTTTCTAGGGACCCAGGGCCTCCAAACTCCAGCCTTTCTAGGAAGGTGTGGGTCTAATGGCCTGTCTTCACCTTGATACCCCTTCTATAAGCACTCAGTGTTCACTTTCTGTCCTGTTAGTTCATTTCTAATCCATCTCCCCTGAAATTCATAATATGCCCTGTATCTGCTACTTCCTCCTCTTTTGTTCTTTGTGCATGTGTTTGTTTCTTTATGTATACTATGGTTGTCATTTTGGGTTCATGTTTGGGAGAGAATGGAGATAAATGCACCCATTTTCAGTTCATTAGGTTTACCTGAAATCCTCTACCGAGTGATTTTCTAAAATGAAGATTTGACCCTCCTGTCATTCCCATGCTCCAAATCCTTCAAAGTCTGCTCATAACTTTCAGCATGAGATGAATATGGTTTAGCTTAGCAGAAAAAAAAAAAAAACAACTTCATGATTAGATGCCTGCCTGCCTGCCTCTCCAGATTTATGACCAATTGCCTGCATAGATGAGGCCAGTGGGATTGTCTGCCTGCCACCCTCTTTTATGGAATTGCTCCTCTGTCAGTACTTCCAACAGCCTGCAACCAGGTTTTCCTAAAATTGACCTTGTCCCCTGGTCTGACCTCATTCCCCTGGTGACTGAGTCAAGCCAGGTCCGTTAATCCACTCCCTAGACATTTTGAGAACCTGCAAAACTCAGGGGGCCGTGGTAGCTATGTTGTGTATTTTTGGGATCTGGGAACCAGAGAAAGCTTGTCTGGAAAGATGAAGGAAAAGACATTCCTAATGGGAGTCTTAATTCTCTGAATCAAGTTTCATTTGTGAGTCTGTCTCTACTTTGCTCTTTGTTTCTTGGGTCTTTGAATGTCACTATAATAAATTTCTTGTTTTGAACAGTGTATAGCTCATAGTTAATACTCAATATGTGTTAGCTACCAGGATTCATGCCCATCTCACCAAAGATGGTGATTTCTTCTAGTTTCTGGAAAGCAACATTACATTTCATGACCGTGTATCTTCCTCATGTCTTTTCTGCCTGAATGTCCTTCTCCCCTTTCTTTCTACTATGTAATTCTTACTTTTTAAGATTTATTTATTTATTGGAGAGAGAGATAGTGTGAGAAAGAGAGAGTGCACAGAGGGAGAGTGAGAGGGGAAGCAGACTCCCTGCTGAGCGGAGAGCCAGATATAGTAGGGCTGGATCCCATGTACAGGTACCTTTCTACTACGTAATTCTTAATGCATACAGTTCAAGCACCTGTTTAGGATGCTTTTCTTTTCTTTTTTTTTTTTTTAAGATTTTATTTATTCATTTGACAGAGATACAAGTAGGCAGAGAGGCAGGCAGAGAGAGAGAGGAAGGGAAGCAGGCCTCCCGCCAAGCAGAGAGCCCGATGTGGGGCTCGATCCCAGGACCTTGAGATCATGACCTGAGCCGAAGGCAGAGGCTTAACCCACTGAGCCACTCAGGTGCCCCTAGGATGCTTTTCTTGAATATTCAATTTGTGTAGGCATCTTTTTCTAAGTATATCTTTGTCCTAGCATTCATTACCAAGATTTACCATTATTATTAATTTGCTCTTCTCTCCTGATTGTGGGCTACTAATAAGAGGAGCTATAGTTACTTTGAACTTATTTCCTCAGTATATGCGAACAACAAAAAAGAAAAACTATGTTCTTCAAGAGAATACACACCCTTCTTTCAACTGATGCAGTATAACAATATCTAATACACTTTCCAAATAATATCCTTATTCTTACTATCCTTTCCTATATGAGAGTAACTCTAAAAACTGATTTTGGGGGTACCTAAGTGGCTCAGTTGGTTGGGCATCTGACTCTTGATTTTAGCTTTGGTCATGATCTTAGGATCATGGGGGATGGGGCTTCCCACTGGACATAGAGCCTGCTTAAGATTTTCTCTCTCTCTCTCCCTTTCCTTGTGCCCCTCCCTCTCTCTAAAAAATAATTTAAAAACTGATTTTGTTGTAATTTTAACTATTTTTCTACCATTGTAATAAAACTTAAGAATAACAGATTTTAAAAATACCCTCAGATCTTTCTGGAATAAAGTCCTGATATAAACTTACAGAATAAACATCTTAACCCTCCAGTGAAGGAAATTAATTTATTCTCTACCAGTTCAGGAACTGTATCAGAATAGGAACAAATAGATTAGTAGTGACATGTATAGAATAAGAGAAAGAAAATATCCATTGTCTTCACTCACTGAAAGCAGTGTGGGGCTCAGAGTTATGAAGGAATGGGGAAAAAAAGGAAAATAACACTCACTGGGGCCCTACTATGCTCCAGTTGCTGTGCTGTTTCCATATATACTTGCTTTTGAACTCTCAGAAATCATCTTGGAGCTCCCGGGTGGCTCATTTGGTTAAGCATCTGCCTTCAGCTCAAGTCATGATCAGGTCCTGGGATCAAGCCCCATATTGGGCTCCCTGCTCAGCAGGGAGTCTGCTTCTGCCTCTCACTCTGACACTCCTACCACTCATACTCTCTCTCTCAAATAAATAAATTAAATTTTAAAATAAACAAAAAAAGAAATCATCTTGACAGGTGGATTAACATAGGTGTTTCGTGCAAAGAAATCAAGATTCAAAGAGATAAAATAACTTCCTAATGTCACGCAGCTAGTTAGAAGCAAAGTCAGAATTTAACCGAAAGCCACGTCATGTCTTTAAAAATTGATCTTTCCAACTTTACACCTTTAAAAAAAACACTCTTCTGCAATAAGTAGTTATAACTGGATGACAGGAATATGAATCATTCATAATCTCATATTTGTCTCTATTTTCTCAGTTTTCTACAGTGAGCATATATTACTTTTACAATAAAAAATTACATGTTTAAGTAAAAAAAAAAAAACAAAACCAATTCCCTTGGACCAAAAGAAGTGCTGGGAAATGATATTCCTTTGAACAGCTAAGTGTTCATTATAAGGATCCTTCTCTTTGCTTTAATGTGCAGTAGGAGATAGGACTTGAGCAATTTCCCCAAATCCTTGCTATTAGTCTCAAACAAGCCTCTAGCTAAGCTCTTTCTCAGCACAGGTGTCTATTCTTTCGTGCTCCCAATTTCATGCCCTCAAAGCCCTCTGGCTCTTCACTGGGAAGTAACCAGGGACCTCGGGCCACCTGCCATTTCCAGGAGAGTCTTCCAACCCTCTGAACTACAGTTTCCTCATCTGCAAATAGAGGTTAGGATACTCACCTCGAAGCCTGTGAGAGGATTTTCAGAGGTGATGATGTGCCCTGGGACATGGCAGGGACTCCACATGGTGACAGCAGAGCTGTTATGGCAGACAGTCTAGTGAGATGCCTTGAAACATGTCCAGGGACTCCTTCTCCACATGCTAATCCTGACTCTGTCCCTTGTCATAGGATCTTCAGTAAATGACTTAATTACCCTGTGTCTCAGTTTCATCTGTAAATGGAGATAAGCATTTGTAGGGTCGGATGTGAGGAGCAGAGGAGTTAATACAAATAAAGCCCTAAAACCAGTGCCTGGCTCCGAGTTTGTGGGTACTACAAGCCATGGCAATGGGAGTGGTTATTTGGGGGCTGTTATAACAAAAACTATTATGAAAACTTCAGAATCATGTTTCTTTATTTGACTGAGACCTAACTTCAGATGGCACCTCTCTGCATCCCACAGGGATCATAGAAAAGCAGAGCTTTCGATGCCATGTGAGAGAAATATACCAAAGAGATGAACAGCTAACAAATAAACAAACCAGACGTGGTAGCAACGCTTGAGACATGGAATGGACTCCCTCCCCAGGGCTGCTTCAGATCCTGAAGCTGAAGATGTACATATACCAATAAGATACGAAAAGCTTTATCACTCACGTAGTAGACTCTCCAGGAAGGCTAGGACAGGCTTCCCAAACTGGTCTGAAATGGCTTGAGAAAGTCAGGAAATGAAACTGGTTTGGAGATTTTCTGATGGTGAGAGGGTAGGGATGGCACAAGGAATCCCACACATGAGTGGAGGCTTCCATGGTTCGAACTTCTTGCCAACGCTAAGGCTTTCTTCTCAGCTTGCCCAGATGTGCAGCAGAAGAGGGACAGGTGAGCTTTACAAGCTGTCAGTGACCCGACATGAAAAACCGGAACCAGACTCTCGATTGCACTAGCCAATTTCAGATAGCTGTGAGTCCTGGTTTTGAAATATAGGTTAATATGGTGAAGGATGTTGGGCGTATGTAGGGGGAGATAGCATGAGAGTGGTTCTCTTTCAGCTGGGATTGTTAAGATGAGGCATCTCTGAAGAGGGGGCATTTGAGTAGAGGTCTGAATGACAAGGTCAAAAGCTAGTTGTTCAGAAGGGAAGCCAAGGAGGGAAAAGCCAGCTCAGCAGATTTAAGGGAAAGTGATGTTGGGGTGAGAGGATGGTAGGAGATAGTTGAGAACCAATGCAGGGTAAAGATGAGGAGGAAGACTCAGATTGCTGTATTCAGATGTCTGAAGTGCTGGTTTATAGAAGAGACCAATCTCCTTCTGTTCGGCTCCAGCAGCAATGAAGTTATAAGGAGTCAAATTTCTCGTGCTCAGTAGAAGAAAGGCTCTGTGAGAGCACCTTTATCAGGTAATGAGCTCCCTGTCACTGGTCGTGTGCCAAGAAAAACTGAATGCCACTAGCAGAGGGGATGTCAGCTGAGGGGCTGGGAGAGCTGGACCACGTGACTTTTAAGGACTTGAGGATGCTTTCAGCCCTCAGAGTCTAATCTCAGGGAAAGAGGCTCTGGAACAGGTGCATACGGAACTTCATAGAAGAACATAGAGACGCGTGCCCTTCACAGCAGTGGCTGTCATTGTTGCCTGCGCTGGCTAATGCTAACTTCCTTCTAAGAATAGCTATTGGGATTTCTGTTTAAACACAGCTGATTGAAGACCAGCTCTAGTTAGTGGCTTATTTGCATGTCAAATTAGGGTTCAAAGAAATGTAAATATGGAAGCTTATTTGCCCAGATAAATTTGCTTTAGTAACCTGGAGGAAACAGTAGGGCCTAAGACACTCAAACTGAAATTAATGGACAACTTTGGCCTCAAAGCTCTTCTTTCCTCCACCTTTTGCCTTTTCTTTTCCTTGTTCCAATTCACTTACATTCAACAAACATTTAGGATATGCCCTATGTGGAAGGCACTATGAATAGAAGCACCCAGAAACAGTGGACAGGATCTTTGCTCTCTGGTAGAGGAAATGGTATGTAGCAGAACAACAATTGTTTATGAACACAAACCTGTTAAGTATGATAATAGAGATACAAATAAACAACAAAATAAGTGAACAAGCAAGTATCTGGCACCTACTGCCCCCCATCCCACCCCTGCCCCACCCAGCTGGCACTTGGCCGGGCACTTGACACTGAGGCTGCAAATTCCTCCAAAGAGAAAACATTTCTCATTCATCTTGCTTTTAGCCAGAACTGACACTTGGTGGGCTTCTCAATCAGTAATTCTTGAGCCCATGGATGCATCAATGAGTAGCTGTTGAGATGGGCTTCAACTGGGGGTAGCATCTCACCAGGGAAAGATGATGAGAAAAGCATTCTGATAAAAACTCCGTGAGCAAGGATCCGATGGGCAGAAGTAGAAGTTAGCATTTTCAGCAGCCCCAGACAGTCCAATGTAGTGCTTCATGAGCTAACATGAAAGGAGCAGTGGGGGAGAAAGTGAGGAGAAGGCTGGAGACTCCTTGAGGGACTTGGAGAATTATAGCTAAGAGTTTGAACTTCATTCTGGAGAAGACTGGCAGCCATTAGAAGTTTTTGAGCAAGCAGATGACAAGATCAGAGTAATATGGCTTTATTGTTCTCTACTTGTCAGTGTATAAGCAGTAGCTCTCATTAGTGATTAAAGAACCAACTAGTGAGAGATTAAGTTTTTTAAGAAAATTGAAATGGCATTTACCTTGCTGGGTGTGAATATGCATTTCTGTATTTGTGAGTTTGGAGCTTCAAGAAAGTCTCTTGTGTTATATCTTGTAATATCACCAGCATAATCTTTTTTTTTTCCCCTCTCCTTTACTGAATACCATGCCATATATGTATTAGCACCTAAGAGTCCAAATTAGTATCCAAATATTTTGGACTCCTAGGTGCTAATATGTTCAACCTTAATTGTCTTCTGAGGAAATCTCACCTCATGCCATAGAAGTTTTCCTCATTGACCCCAGGATTCTGTCTCCAGTGTTTTCCTGAACCCTCCCCTTCATTTAAAACCATTGTCTTCTGTGTATCCCACTCCAAAGCCCCACCCCTGTGTAGAGTGTAGCAGCCCTTGAATGCACTTATTAATTTATATGGATTCCCCCATCTCACATTCCTTTTTTTTTAAAGATTTTATTTATTTATTTTAGAGAGAGAGCAAACAAGGACAGGGAGAAGGGCCTCTGCATTGAATGTAGAGCTCAACGTGGGGCTTGATCTCAGGACCCCGAGATCATGACCTGAGCTGAAATTGAGAGTCAGACACATGACTGCTTAACCAGCTGAGCCACCCAGGTGCTCCGTCCCCATCTCACATTCTGGTGGAGCAAGACAGACTCCCTCCCAGTGAAATTACTTGTGTATTCAACTCTCATCCCTAGCACCTGGCATGTCTTGCTCAGCAAATCTTCAATGGTAGACAGACAAATGGATAAAAGGTAGAGGTGAAAGAGAAGAGTGGAAGAGAATTACATTCCTGGTAGAAAACCAAGCACACACACACACCAAAAGACAAAAAAATAAACCAACCCCGGCCATCATTTTGGTCAGCATGAAATCTGTTGGAATGTAAGTATTTATGAGGACAGGAGGGACCTTGTCTTCCTCATCCGCTTGGCATCCCCAGAACTCAGCTCAGGGCCCGGCACAACAAAGGAGATACGTGAATATTTATTACACAGCAAAGGAATGAGTGAGAGGTAAAAGGTGTCTCTATTCCAGTGTGTGCATCAGGCACCGTAGCCCATAAAGCAACGACTTCCCAGTAGCAATTTCGTTGATTGATTATCCGGTTCTTGCCTTCAAGAGGGACAGGGCTATTGACCTTAAAGACTAGCTGATACCAGGACTTCGCTTCAAATACGTGTTGCACTGAGCTTTGGACCCCCAACTCTAGCCTTGGTCCTGAGGAAAGGAAGGAGGTAGCCATGATGGGAATAAGCTACGAAGCTCGCCTCCCTCCCTAAATAAGTCAAATTATTCCAGCATCATTGCCCTATGATTTCTTACTTTTAACATCTCAGGGAAAGTCCAAGTTGCCTCTTATAATCAGTGCCTAAATGTCTAATAGTATTACCACAGGACTTGATTTTGAACACAGGAAAAGTAAGAAAACCAAGGTTTTGCTTTGGTTTTTGTTGGGTTTTGCTTTATTTTGTTTTGTGTTTTTCTTTTTCTTCTCAGAATAATTTCAGTGTGGTTGAGTGGGATTCTGGGTGCCTGAAGAGAGGTCTACCTTGGTGTACATCCTTTCATGGAAAAATTTTACAGGAGTATATTTCAAGGGAAGTGATATTTAACTAGATAATGACAATAAAAGCAAATAATTCTATATCACTTATGATGCACCAGGCTTGTTTCAAATACCTTATACATAATAACTCATTAATCCTTAAAATGGCCCTTTGCGAAAGATACTGTTCTCATATCTGTTTTACAAATGAAAAAGCTGAAGCACAAGGAGATATATTTCTTCCTTCTGGGTGGCAGAACCAGTGGGGACCAGGCTGGCATGTGAGCCCAGACAGTCTGGCTCTCCTGTACCCCTTCTCTACACTACACATTACTACCAGCTCTTTGATTGGACTTTTTGTTGTTGTTGTTCCAATAACTTCCCCTCCCAAGACACATTACCTTCATGGTGAATACACCTGTTCTGCTTATGTTTGAAGTGTTTGCAAGTAAAAAAATCATTCCTTTCTTCATCGCCTCTTTATCGAACACCAGCAATGTGTCAGACACTATTTTGATTCTAGATACACAGCAGAGAACAAAAGATAAATTCACTGATTCTATGGAGTTTACATTCTCGCTTGGGGAAAAAGACAGTAGGCGATAGCAGCCACAACAAAAGCAAATTCAGATCTCTATTAGGTCAGATGAGATCAGTTGGATGGAGAAAAACCAAGGAAGAAAGAAGATAGGGAGTGAAGTGGGGGCTGGGAAGGCCCTCATTGAGAAGGTGACATTTATGCCTGAATGGGAAGGTCACAATGGGCAGGACATGGAGAATCCTAGGGAAGAGCTAGTCAGGAATGAGTAAAAGCAAGTGCGTGTTCAGGGCAGGAGGTGTGGGACGGCTGTAGAATACAAGGGCCCCCATGCAGCAGGAGAAAAGTGAGAGTTTAATTAGTGTCATTGGGAAAAATGAGCATGGGGTTTACAGTCAGTCATGCTAGTGTTTATATTTGAGCTCAGCCACTGGTAGGATCCTCTTTTTTTTTTTTT